>JAAAPX010000042.1:0-205639 GCA_012656285.1 Aspergillus fumigatiaffinis | reverse complement strand
AGCCACGGAATTGGGAATGGTCGCTTATTATTACATCAAAGTTATTGATAAAAAACTGGGGTGACTGCATCCAAGGTATTCGACAGGGTTCTGCCTGGATTACTGAACTCTCGGGAAGTCAAGGTAGGGTGCTTATCAGTTACAAGTTGGGCAGTATTATCAGCAAGGCGTAACTCTCGGTGGAATCTAAGATTATGATTGCTCTCCGCCTCCAACTGAAAAGTTGGAGCAAAACCATAGGTTGTAATTTTACAATCATTGCGGAACGGCGCAAAAGCGACGCTCTTCACAATCTGGGCCACGCACTTGGTGGCCCCCACAAGGCTCAGAAGGCAGCGAATCAAAAAATAAACTGACAGAGCGAGAGAGAAAAAGTCCCCACAGCTTCTGGAACAAGAAGCTCAACCAATCATCCTGCAGGGACGGTAACACGCTGCTCTCGCTGGCTTCGCAGCCGCCCCCAGGTTGCGGGGCCGTTCTTCCGAAGCCTGGACATGATGACTAAGGCGGTTAGATAGTTTTCGGCGATAGACAGTGAGGCGGACCGGTGCCAATTGGTGGAAATAGACAGCTTATGTTCTTCCTATCAGTTAGCCACAGGGGCGGATAATTTCGTCTCTGCCAGTGCCTGCTAGTCCGGAGGATCATGATCTTGTCATTTATTCTCTAGATAGATTTAATTTATTTCCGGCTAAGATCGATGATCTGAGCTGGAGTTCGTCGGTTGGTCCTGTGGAAGAAGGGTCCATTGGATGAACATTACGCGGAGTAAAGCTCAGATTATCCGACAGAGATAACGCACTTCATTACGGAGTAGTTCAATAGGCCCTGATAATGAGGCGGGTGAAAAGTGAATGGGAAGAGGCGAACCTGTCCGGTACACCTTCCCCCTGCAGTTAAAGTTGCCGGAGTCCCTCCACCCCATGGAACGTATTATGTAAATGCCAAAAGACTAAGCATAAAGGTAAGGATACTCCGTAGGTAGTCCGTCATAACATCATACCTCAGTAATAATATGATTATTGGATTATTGACACTTGATAGTAAGGTATAATTTGCATGTGATGGACATTTATTTTGTTCTTACGACGTGGAGTTTACCAAAAGGGTTGGCTGGCAACTAACTACCAGGGTCCCAGCGAGGTACAACCCGCAATACTGTAAGGACCGACGGAAACTGATGACACGTCGCCTGAAAGCAGTTTACACCTCCGCCGGAATTTTGCAACGACTATTGATTTCTATTTCCAGAAATTATTGGAGACGAGATGCCTGACACATGTGCTTGAGCAGCACCGTATCCCCTGAATTGAGCTCGATTACTAGCAGTACGGAGTAGCGTGTTGATAGAGTATGGGGTAGACAAGCCGAGTCCTCTAGTTTAATCTGTACCTGACAGTCTAGACAACAATAGACTGAGTGATAGATTAATTAAAAATCTTCTAGTGTGTGGGCTCACATGCTGCAGAGCCACAGAACTACAGAGCTGCAGATATGCTGGGATTGCATGATTTTGCTTCTCCTCAAATCAAAAATACTGTGATAAAAAGGCATTGTCTTCTCCATACACGAAGTACAGGCAACTCAGACAGAAAGGGAAAGGAACCGGACAATGACCGGACATTGCGTCATGTCAATGATTTGCAGCTAGTCCAAGAGTCGAGACATGGGCCTACCTAAGTGGCGGCCTTCTAGACGGCAATCTCCCGCTCCAGAATCCTTGATCAGCGGTACGAGCGAAAATTAAAGTGCAAATTGATATCACTGCAGTCTGCTGCAGTACAGCACCGGAAAGAATTGTAACAGGGTACCTCTTATAGAATTCGAGTATTATTAGGGTTTACAAGGCTCCGTATAGAGTAAATACTCGAATCAACAACGAGATCACAGGTCCAAAGCCAGCTCAGCTGGGATCGGATGATTTCGGAGAAAAGCCGGTCCTTTCCCAGGCCGGGGCGAATTGCGAATGCGACTACCAAATTTGGAGGTGTCCCCTCTCTCCGCAGTACCTGGAGAGATTTCCAGTCCACATGCCGTATTTTATTTCCATACGGTACCATTTTTCAAGATCACTACTCCAGTTTTAGACTAGTGGTACCTAGGAAGGTAAAGATACGGAGCACAGTCAGCGACTCAGCGACCAAAGAGGTTCCTCGGTGAAGAGGAATTTTTCCCCGTCTCTTTTCCTTCTTTAGACTGGAGTGACCCCTCCTACCTAACTAAACGATTCTGTTCTAGTCCTCTACGGTATTCCTCCGGCATCTTCTTCCCGAGTCTTCGAAAAATTTTCTGAACTTGCCGAGTCTGTCCCGATCCCGTGGTGGTCTGAGGCAATCTCCGTGGTCGATGAAATTTATTGTCAACCGGTAGTTCTCCGCTAGCAAGAGTTACTTAGGCTGTGTATTGGGGGTCGAATTTCCTGTTCTCCCCGTAGGCCAGCCGAGCTTACCATTTTAGGTAATCATGTCACTATTCCGGATTCAGGGGATAAACTTTCACAAGTCAGTCTCTGGATTCGGGCTCCCCGATTCGCGAGAAATGACTCAATTGCTTCGGGGCACCACGTTCCACCAATTTGACCTTCTGCTTCTCGTCTTGGCCTTCTCTTCGGGGATCCAAAGCAAACGCAAAGATAGCGGTGAGCAACAGGTCTCGACATCTATCAACTCATCAGGCACCACCGCAAGTCAGAAAAACGATCGCGCCCCCGTATCGGATGCGGTACACCACGTCACGCAGTCGACTGCCGTGTTTTTGCTGCAGATTGAAATTGCAAGTCCATGCGTACACCTTTCTGTAGACATTTAGTCCCTCTCAACTTCTTGATGAACAAGGGGAATGATACTCCAAGCCCAAGATAGCGCCACTTCACGTGCGCCTGAACAAAACCCTAATCATCAGCTTCAGCTGGTGTCATGCCCACAACTCTCTCAGTCTTATGTCTTATGCTCCAACTTTTCCTTAGGATCAACTCCACCACTGACCACTGTTCGCAATGCGACAGATTGGATCTGACACTTCATATGTACTCTCGATATGCTCATGGTGACTATCGATGGATCACATAATTAGGGCTGATGCCGTCACTAACCCTCAGCTACTAAGCCTAAAACAGCCAGAGTTGTCGCGCCTCGGTATTCTGCCGCGTGTCGCCGCCCGGCGTCAGAGCCGAAGTGGTTCCTGTTCATTCTTTTTATCGTTCAGAAACGATCCTACGCAATGATGATGGTTTGCTTTTGCTGATGATCTAGCATGATCCTCGATTGTGTTCTGTGATTGTCCTGAAGACAAGCTTGTTTCGCTTGTCCATAGCTCAATCAGACGAACATCTTTGTTACCGTACAATCTCCTTTCTCCTCTCTCATTTCTCCTCTTTCCGCCCAAATGGCTCCCCCGCGACAGCGAACCGCAGGTGTCCAGGATGACTCTCGTTCGGAAGCTTCCAATGGCACGAGAGAGCAAAAGTCAACGACTGCAAAGGGCCGCAAGGTGGCCGGAGCCTCATTGGCGCTGAGTTCAGCCTCTAGTCGTGAGGTCAAGGTCTCTACAGCTGTTGCCAACGTCACCAGTGCCCCCGCCAATCCAGGCGACCAGGCAGACGATCTGCCAAAGGTATTATCGCGAATTGTCTTGTCCATCAGAGTCTTAATCAACCTGCTAACTTGTGACTACCTGGCTCAGATCCAATGGTCCGGAATGTCTCTCGATTTCCTCCACTCCTACCGCCACGCCTACAGACTCTCCTGCCCCAGCGCCTTCTCCAGCGACTATTCCCGCATCCTCCTCTCTCAAGGCATCGGCCTCCGCTCTCCCACCTCCATCGCCGCCCAACGTGCTAAGCTCCAGCAGCAAAATGAAACGAATGGCACCAACGGCATCAGCGGCCATTCTCTCTCGGGCCGTACCCACCGTCGCAAGGAGCACGGACTCGGACCACCGGAAGAAAAAACCGCCCTGAATCGCACCATCGGCCAGGGCCGTGTGAGCAAGACCCAGCTGGCGACAGCCGTCCGCAAGCATTTCAACAGCGCCGCGCTGGCCGAGCAGGAAGCTATCGCTCGCTTTCTATACAAGGTCCGAGAAGAAGGCAGGGGAAGACAGTTCCGGTTAAGGTTCCAGCCCTAGCTCGTTCGTCATTCTTCTTTCCTCTCTTGTTGCCACACCGTCATGGGACGGATGGTTTAGTCAATTTCTGCTTTCTTTATCGGCGTTGGGCTTGAGCTTTGTATAACTGGTTGGACTGGTCGGGCAAATTCTTTTCCCTTTATTTTCTGGCTTCCCACATCTCATCTCACTCATCCACGCGAGCATTGCCTCTTTTTTCTTCGTGATACCCCCTGAGTTTGTCTGTTTCGTCTCATGTGTTTTCTCCGTCTACGGATGTTCGCTTCCATAGTTGTCTAGTCTCGTCACTCTTACGGCTTCCACCGTCGCCGATTTGTCCGGTGACATGAATGCCCTGCATCTGCCATGGACATTCCTTTTCTACCTGCAGGATGCGGTTGATCTTGATCGATGTTCTCTTACTTGGTGGTGTTTGTATGGTCTCTGCATGTACCTCTGCATAGCTGCATTGATAGGTACTATCACGCGTCTCCCGCGTTTTGCATGGGATGATTGGTCAGGGTAAGACCATGGCAATAGGACTTTGAAACATCGTACATCATTTATATAGTCCCGCTGAACAATAGCATCATGATATAATATATGACAGAATACTTAGGGTGAGACTTGAGAGGAAACGGTATAATTCGCGACGGCGCGGGGTAGGAACAAGAATTTGACAGAAAATACGGCAAAAGCATGAAACCATAGATCATATAGCCAACGCCGGAATGCGAACCATTCAACATTCCCCTCCCAAATGTCTATCATACTTCATAATGGCTAGTAGTCGAGATCGGTACCCGTCACTTCCACGCGTTGAGGCCCGCCCATGGGTCGGTTGAGGAAGATGACTGAGACTGCGACGGCGCCTTGTGATGCTGGCTCGTCCCGTACGGCCTGGTTTGTGCGTATCCCCCGGGACCGGACGGGTATGGACCTGTAGAGGGTGGGTAGGATGGTTGCTGCGGCCGCGGCGGCGGTGGAGGGGGCACGTAACCCTGTGGCATGAACTGTGACGGAGCGGTTGGCGGTGCTGGATTCGAGTATCCGCTGTAGGGAGCGGGTGTGGACGAATAGTATTGCTGACTAGGGGGAGGGGAGATCGACGCGGGCACTGGATATGCCATCGGGTTGTAGCCCTCCGACAACGGTGCCGCAGCGCCCTGTTGGAACGGCTGCCCCTGCATGTAAGAGACGCCGCCTGGAGGAGCGGCATACTGACCATAAGGTGCGGGGGAATGGGAGAGAGGAATGCCATGCTGTTGGCCAGCAACACCAGGCGCAAAGTGTGGTGACATCTGAGGAGAGGCAATGCCTGGACCCGGGTACCCGGGTGCCTTTACGGGTGGTGGAGGGGATTTGGCCTTTGAAGGGGCCGTCGATGGTGAGGGAGTAGATGTAGGTTTTGGCTCAGTCGACAGGCGCTCCATGAGCTGCCGCAGCTTCTCTCGTTCCCGGTCTTCCTGGTCCGTTGCAGTGCTCGCCTTCTCCCGCTCGATCTGCCCGAGGAGTTGAGCTCCTTCGGACCGTCGGTTGTTGATAAAGGTTTCAACATTCTTCTTCAGACTCTCCACTGTTTCGCTCATTTCCGTGTAGAAAGTCTGCGCTTGCACGATTCCGGAGAGCAGACCATTGAAGGCATCGTATATCTTCTTGTACCGGGCCATCACGGTGTTCCGTTGGCGGGTGATGGTTTCATATTTCGATTGTTCAGACCGTACGCGCTTATCCTGAAGCAAGTCCCCGTAAACCTTGGTGAGTTCCTTCATTAATGCGGCCTGTTTGTGATTGGCTTGGAGCAATCGGTTCTGGTGTGGACGAAACTTCTCCAACTCGGTCTCAAAAAGCTGACTTTCTTGTCCAGCAATTGACTTTTTGTTCAAGATCAAGACATTGGAAATATCGTCATTATGAACCTGCATTTGTACCATTAGATCAGAGCGAGCGCTGTCAAGAAGGGTCGGAGAATGCGTACCTTTTCTTTCAAGTCTTTCAACACCTGAGACCGCTCCCGCTTCACTAGGTTCAGCTTCTTCAAAATGGAATCCACCCTGGCAATTTGTTCTGCCACCGAAAGGTTGCCCTCATCGTAAACGTCATCTAGCAGGCTCCCCTCCTGAGTCGATGCATACGGACTGCCGACTCCATTTTTGCCCTTTCCGTGCTTCGATCCGGCTTTGATCATTGCGCGCTGAAACAGCACATCGGCCTCGTTTGTTTCGCCAGCAGAGCGCATTTCGTCGAAATCCGTCTCGTACTGTCTGAGGGTGGCTAGAAGCTGCGAGTCGCTGGCACTGGCCTCGTTGATGGTGTCCCGATACGACCGAATGTCACTGCGCAGTGTAGTATTGAGCCTGGCACTGGGCTGCTGACTCCAGTCTGCTCCGTACTTCGATCGCATTTTTTCGCATACGCTCTCCTCTAGGTCGAGTTGTTTTGAGCATTGGTCTAATTGTGAGAGTATCTCTGCTTTTCGGTCCTGAAGGGTGTCAAAGGCCTTAGTGAACGATTGATGGCCCGCTAGTTCCTGACACCATTGTCGGAACTCGTCGTCGACCGTCATTTCTTGGTCCATGCCACCTTTGAGGATATTGAGGCTTCCGGGCAGTTTTAAGTAGTCCAAACTGGCAGCCATCTCGCTGTCCGCTGTCTCGACCTTTTCCGTTTCCGCTCGTATCAACTTGGCCTTTTCTTCGTCATAGAGACTCGCCGTCTCCGTCACTGACATGGGGACGAGCTTCTGGAATATGTCTGGTCCGATGATACGTTGAATATCTTGTCCCTGGTAAAGCTCACTCACGGGGATCGCCTTCGCTGCCGGCAGCTTGGCAACAGCAGACAGGCCAGCTTCGTTGGGAACGGGCTGATGGTAGATGAAGTCGTTGTCCTTCACAAAGGTGACCAGTTTGGCCTGCACATTCGCCTGGTGGTATTTGATGGTGTCAATGAGATTGGCCCCCGACTCGGAAGTCAGGTTCGAGTTGGGCGCGACCGATGTCGGGAACGACTTGGCCCATCCCATTGCTGCACTTGAGTTTTTGTCAGCCAGCTGCAGCCTAGCGATAGCAACCCCGTGGGAGTTGCTCTCACTGTCCGCCAAAGCTTGATAATACGAAGCTACCGACGCCATGTGAGCCGCTTTCGCTTGCACAACGATGTTCCACGACTTGTCAAAGACACCCTTGGCATACTCCTGAATTCCTTCAGCGGCCTGCGAGTAAAGATAAGCCGCTTGACTGGCCAACTTGGCAAGAAACCCAGCTTTCTTTTGGTCCGCCACTTGTTTCTCGAGGAAGACCTCCTGCGCCTGAGCAAGTGTGATGTTGATCAATGTCTTGACTGTCTCCCTGTTAAGATCGGTCGAAGGGGCGTGTAGGAAGTTCTCGTTGATGTACGTGAACATCCCTGCTGATGCCTGGAAGGAATGGTATGCGGTTTTCAACCCGCTCTCTTCTGCGCGGTTCTGGTTCGCTGCATGACATGAGAGGACGGCGGAGATATTAAAGATAATCGACGCCTTTTCGTAGGCCAACGAGTACTGAGACGTCGGTTTGTGGGTAAAGGCATCATACCTGTCATGGGACGGTTAAGCGTCAATTAGCAAGAGTGAACCATTCAGCCGGAGGTGCCAGACAACCAGTGGGAAGCCGTACCATGTAAAGGAGATCTTGATGTGATTCTCATCGACGGGAAATCTCAAGTCCAAAAGCTCAAGTTGCCCATAATACCGGTATAGTAGATCGCGGCCCGTCGCGCTGTCCTTTCCAGCACCCCTCATATCCTGTCGTAGGCGGTTGAGCGTCGCGCATTCTTGATTGTATCGTTCCGGGTCTTCCCCGTAACTCTGTCTAATATAATCCTTCAGAGGCCGAATCCAATCGATCTCGTTGGTCTGCTTTAACGGACATGACAGCATCGGAGACTGAACCATGTTGATGATCGCTCGGAGCGGGGGGCTCCCATCAACGCGTAGAGAGAGGTTAGAGGTATAAAATAAATCGGATCCCGAGGTGACAGCGAGCAATGCAGTTATTGAATGGTGAAAGTTGGGGACAGGTCGACGTATCGGGGACTGTGATGTGATTGAGCTGTGCTGCTGTGGGGTAACCAGGAAGGGGGCACGGCCTAACGTATGTTAGTCCAGGGAGCCAAGATATATGACGAACATGGTGGAAACGGGGAGGAGACTGACAGCTAAACAATACAAGCCGCAAAAAGCACAGTCTACGCAGCAAGCAAAATTCATAGGAGAGGGATGGAAAAGCTCCCCTGGAAGAAGATAGAGGGGCAATGACTGCCTAAATAGGCGGAATTGACTGAAGGAATAATAGTGCCGACCGTCAGCAGAGCAACAGAAGCTTCGGATGGGCGCCAAAGCAGAAACACTCAGTGGATTCGCGGCTGGATACTGACGTCAAATCAAGTGAAAAGTAGAGATGTCTTCATGTTGCAGCTCAGGTAGTCCTAATGTACATTCATGCATGCTCACATACAAGCCAGAATCCCCCAGTAACTTCTCGTCTAACCGTCCACGCAGCGGTCAAAAAGGAGGTATAGACAAGACGCCGAAAATATCCCACCATGATGATGAAACAGGAACCACAAACAAACACCATCTCGCCGGCGCTATGATATATACCCAAAAAGAAAAGAAGTTTAATACATTTCAGAAAATGAAGTAGATCCACAGTATGCAAATTTCAGCTGTACAGGTCGAGGAGCTCGGGCTAGGGGATTATTTGCTTTCCTTGTCGCTCTTTTTGGCGTCGCCAGACTCTTTCTTGCTTGGATTGCTGGCAGAGTTTCCACCGTCGCCGTTCTTTGTGCTATTCATGAGCTTGTGCCAGGCGGACTTGAGGAAACCTTCGTTCTTCTGGGACTCGTTGGGGGCGTTGCCAGCATCTGATGGAGGGCTATTTCGTGCACATACCACGGTTAGTATTCTCTACCGAGGAGAAACGATTTGCAACCAATCATCCTTACCTGTCTTTCCCGATGTTCATCGTCCGTCGGGCAGTCTTGTCGTTCATCTCATCGGCGAGGACTTCCAGAATGGTGCGCTGATTGGCCGTCAAGAACTTTGGCATGGCAACCTTGAACTCAACCTTCAGGTCACCTGTGGGCGTGTACCCTCTGGCCCGACCTCCCAGCTTCTTCATGCCCATCCCGGACAGCGTAATCCGATCGCCGGTGCCAGTTCCAGTGGCTACCTTCACTTTCACTTCGCCATCCAAAGTGGGTATGGTCACTTCACCGCCGAGCAGAGCAGTGGTGAGGGGAATGGAAGCAGTGTAGAGGATGTCGGAACCGGAGCGACTGAAGCGATGGTCAGGCGCGACCCGAATAGAAACGTAAAGATCGCCTCGTTGAGTGCGAGCACCAGGGGCGGCTTGCGTTCCTGTAGGAGGCGCGTCTCCTTCGCCTGCCACCCTCAACCGCATGCCGTCCTCAACACCGCCAGGGATGTCAACCGTAATAGTTTTCTTGTCCCGAACGACTCCGTTGCCTCTGCAAGTACCACATTCAGAACCCCGAGGAACGATCATGCCTGCTCCTCCACAAGCATCACAAGTGGCTGCCACCTGGAAACCACCCTGCATGAAGTGCACACGAGTGCCAGAGCCGTTGCACTGGCGACATTGAGACCGCTTGGCACCCTCTTTCAGGCCGTCGCCTTTACAAGTACCGCATTCGGTTAAGGGCGTGATGACAACATCTTTTGATGTACCTTTCGCAGCCTCCATGAAAGAGATATTGGTCTGGACCTCGATGTCCTCGCCTACCAAAATCTCCTGGAAAGGGCCGCGTCTGCCCCGGCCGCTCCGACGTGCGCCGCCCGTGAAAGCACCGAATAGATCCTCGAAATTGATATCAGCAGCAAAACCGCCGGGGAACCCCCCACCAAACCCGTGAAAGCCACCAGCACCGGCGAACGGGTTACCGCCAGCTGCGGCGTTGGGATCGAAGCCGCCATTTTGATCGAATGCAGCGGAACCAAACCGGTCGTAAGTCTCTCTCTTTTTCGCGTCGGATAGTAGTTCGTAGGCCGACTGAGCCTCCGCAAATTTTTCCTTGGCGTTTGGATCTTTGTTGGTATCCGGATGATATTTTTTCGCCAATCCATAGTAAGCCTTCTTGATGTCTCCTGCTGAAGCATTCCTATCCACTCCTAAAACCCTGTAAGGATCGGGAATAACAGCAAGAGCTGCAGTCGTGTGAAAGCCCTGCGAAGAAGAATTTGCGTCAGCAACTATTTAGATACAATCACGGTATAGATACAGTTCTGGACAAATAACCGATAACTACCTACCCTTGCCGAGACGATTGAAGGGAATCTCCTAGCATAGACGCCATCACGCGAACGATTCCCGGAGGATGCGATTGTCGAGACGTGGTAGGTTCGAATATGAGTCGATGATCGAACTTTGTTCGCTGGGGTCTGATTTGAGCATTGTCGTGAAGTCCGCAACAGACGAGCGGGGATAGCCGCAGCTTTGGGCATTGCCGCGGCAGTGGAATTCATGTTGGATATCGATGGTGTAGTGAATGACTGAGGACGTTGACGGACAAAAAGACAGGAGCACAAAAAAGTCAATGGCGCTAATGTAAAGAAGACCCGACTACTAAGCAGGGGAACATTGCAATCGAAGTTTTGCCGAACCTGAAGCTTTGCGGTCTCTTAGAAGCTTCTCGAGTCGGCTGTTGAAAAAGTTCCCCGAATCCGACCGGAGAAACGATGATGCGCCGGGTGCTGCTGATGATGAAAGCACCTGCTCAGCTACCGAAAGTGTCACTCGGCTTCCGTTGAGTAGTGCTTTCTCTGGTCTTTATCTATTAATTTTGTACTCTACAGCTTCTTTTTCTCTCTTACCCTCTTCGTTATAGATATACAACGGAGTTTTCTGCATACCCCTTCTCTATCTCCTTTCGTCCCTCAACACAGTAGCATGCTCCGCGGCCAGTCACTCCCCTGGAGAGCCGCGCTCCACCAGACGCCACGGCCGTTAGTCCTTCGACCTCTACTTCCTTTCGCTCGAAACAATGGTTCTGTACGTTCGAACTTAAGTTTATCTTGCCTCTCTCGCTCGCCCTCACTGTCTCCGCGCGCCTTTTCTACGAGCTCTATCCGACGGAAAGAGAAGCCTCCATCGGGTGAGGAGAAGGAAGACTCAAACCTGCAAGAGCAGAAGGACCCGAATGAACAGAAGGACGGCGACCGATCCCCTGAAAGTCGAAGAAGGTCACCCGACTCCACAGGGAAGGAACCGGGAACTCCGACATCGGGCTCTGGACGGCGGAGAGATAAAGTAGTGGGGGAGAAGGAGCAACGTGGAGTGGAGGAAGATGCAAAGAAACAGAACGGTGCCATAGAAGGGAAGTCAGATGCTACGGAGAATCCGTCTCCCATCCCTGTCAGTGGAGGGGGATCTCCGGACTCGAAATCCTCTGCGAGCAACGGCGGGAACGAAGATGGTGGACGGAAGGGTAAGAAAGGCTCCGGGGATAAGGCTTTACAGAAGCCATCCGTTCCGGAGGTCTATCCTCAGGTCATGGCTATCCCCATTGCCAAGCGGCCTCTGTTCCCGGGCTTCTACAAAGCGATCACCATCCGAGACCCGAATGTAGCAACAGCAATCCAGGAGATGATGAAACGAGGACAACCGTACGTGGGTGCCTTCTTATTCAAGGATGAGAATGCCGACGGCGATGTGATTGAAAATCTTGACGACGTGTACGATGTCGGAGTGTTCGCTCAAATTACTGCTGCGTACCCTCTTCGCGGAGAAGCCAGCGGCGTGACAGCCGTCCTTTATCCTCATCGTCGCATTAAGATTTCATCTCTTCTTCCTCCTGGTGAACAGACTAAGGCTGGCAACGCTGAGGACAAGGCTCCCGAAAAGCGGGGGGATGTTGTGGCGAGCTTTGAAGAAGGTGTTGGCGAGCCCGCGCCAAAGGATCTCTACGAGCCTACTTCTTTCTTGCGCAAATACCCCGTCAGCTTGGTGAATGTGGAGAATTTGGCGGAGGAGCCTTTTGACAAGAAGAGCGCTATCATCCGTGCGGTGACAAGTGAGATTGTCAACGTCTGCAAGGAGATTGCCAGTTTGAACCCCCTCTTCCGTGATCAGATTTCCGCATTCTATACAGACCAGTTTCCGGGTAATCTCAGCGATGAGCCAGCTAAACTGGCCGACTTTGCCGCCGCAGTCTCTGCCGGAGAGCTGCATGAGATGCAAGAAGTTCTGGAGATCATGAACATTGAAGAGCGACTTCCAAAGGCATTAGTAGTGTTGAAGAAGGAACTGATGAACGCACAACTCCAGTCTAAGATATCCAAGGATGTGGAGGCGAAGATTCAGAAACGTCAACGCGAGTATTGGCTGATGGAGCAGATGAAGGGTATCAAGAGAGAGTTGGGTATCGAATCGGACGGCAAAGACAAACTAGTGGAGAAGTTCAAAGAAAAGGCATCGAAATTGGCCATGCCAGAGGCTGTCAAAAAGGTGTTTGACGAGGAGATCAACAAGCTGGCCCACCTTGAGCCAGCCGCATCGGAATTCAACGTTACTCGGAATTACCTTGACTGGCTGACTCAAATTCCATGGGGTCAGAAGAGCGTGGAGAACTTCGGTATCAAGCATGCCATGACTGTCTTGGATGAAGATCACTACGGCTTGAAGGATGTTAAGGATCGTATCCTTGAATTCATTGCGGTTGGAAAGCTCAGGGGAACCGTGGAAGGCAAGATTCTCTGCCTTGTAGGACCCCCAGGTGTCGGAAAGACCAGTATCGGCAAGTCGATCGCCCGAGCTCTGAACCGGCAGTATTACCGGTTCTCAGTTGGAGGTCTCACGGATGTTGCTGAGATCAAGGGACATCGTCGGACCTACGTGGGTGCACTTCCCGGCCGTATCATTCAAGCCCTCAAGAAGTGCCAGACCGAGAATCCTCTGATTCTGATTGATGAGGTGGATAAAATCGGACGAGGTCATCAGGGCGATCCATCATCGGCCCTGCTCGAACTTCTAGACCCAGAACAGAACTCATCCTTCCTCGATCACTACATGGATGTTCCGGTCGATTTGTCGAAGGTTCTCTTCGTTTGCACGGCCAATGTCACAGACACCATTCCTCGGCCTCTGTTGGACCGCATGGAACTCATTGAGCTGTCCGGTTACGTTGCGGATGAGAAGATGGCTATTGCCGAGCGCTACCTTGCTCCTGCTGCGAGGGAACTCACGGGTCTGAAGGATGTCGACGTTAACCTCCACAAGGACGCTATCGAGGAATTAATCAAATCGTATGCCCGCGAGAGTGGTGTTCGAAATTTGAAGAAGCAGATTGAGAAAGTCTATCGCAAAGCGGCTTTCAAGATCGTCCAGGATCTTGGCGAGGAGGTTCTTGGTGAAGACAAGGCTCTTACTGACGAGGGTAAAGCCGCACAGGAAGAATCGAAGAAGGAGACCGAAGAAGGAGATCCCAAGGACCCCCCTGCCGATCCCGAGAAATCGACGACGGAGACTCCACGTCTCGCGCTCAAGGTCCCTGAGAGCGTGCACCTCAGTATCGGCAAAGACAGCCTTACGGATTACCTAGGTCCTCCTGTCTTCACAGCCGACCGACTCTACGACACCTTCCCCCCTGGTGTCACAATGGGTCTGGCCTGGACCAGCATGGGCGGAGCCGCACTGTACGTCGAGTCCATTTTGGAGAATGCTCTGACTCCCGAGTCACGACCTGGTATCGACATTACGGGAAATCTGCAGCCTGTGATGAAGGAATCCACACAGATTGCATACTCTTTTGCAAAGTCGGTCTTGGCTAAGCAGTTCCCGGAGAACAAATTCTTCGAAAAGGCGAAACTTCATATGCATTGCCCCGAAGGCGCTGTTCCCAAGGATGGTAAGTCGAGAAAGGGATTGTTAGCCCATACTGCCCTTCCTTCGATGGAGATCTAACAAGCGATTCAGGTCCATCTGCCGGTATCACCATGGCCACTTCTCTTCTTTCGTTGGCCCTGGACCACCCTCTCGACCCGACGATAGCAATGACAGGAGAACTGACCGTGACGGGCAAAGTCCTTCGTATCGGCGGCTTGCGGGAGAAGACGGTGGCTGCTCGTCGTGCTGGTGCGAAGAAGATTATCTTCCCTGCAGACAATATGTCCGACTGGTTAGAGCTGCCGGAGGTGAGTAGATTCTAAAATACATCTTCCTTGGTACACTCTTCGAGCTGACAGTATATACAGAACATCAAAGACGGTATTGAAGGCCATGCAGTGAGCTGGTACTCGGAAGTATTCAACATTCTCTTTGCCGAGCTCGACAGGGACGCGGCCAATAAGCTTTGGCAGAAGCAGCTTGCAGGGACGCCGAAGAAGGAACCTCGCGAAGAGGATGATTGAAAAAGATCATTGAGCAGGTTTCAACGTTGCCGTAATACGTAATTCGGCCGCTGCTATGCTATGTATCTCACGTTGGTTCATTGCGATTGCTTTGATGCCTGAGGCGTTCATTACGGGAAGCATGGGTCCGGAGTTTATGTTTCGTAGATTTGGGTTGGGACTAACGATTTTGCTTTGACGGTGTCTACAAAGCAAACCTCGTTTGGATACAGCATGTTGCCTTCGTCTCTTCTGGACTAGGACCAGAGAAATATGGGCACTGACTGCGGCCAGAGGGATTCATGAAAATAATCTCCGCTCTTCAAGAAAAGGTCTTTGCGACTGGTTTGTCCCATTCGTGTTGCATGGGAAAAGTGGGCGGTACAGTGCATTCTCAACTACTCGTTAGAGAGGTGCTGTCTTCGTCTGTATGTATATATGAAGACGTGGTGCGTTCTTGATCTTGTCAGCTTGGCCTGGGAAGAGGCAAGACTACCAGTGAAAATACCATACAAACCTATCATATTCACAAGCCAGAAAAGGATATCCTCGTACCATTCCTGACCGGACCTGGAAACTGGTCAAAATGAACCTGTGCCGATGCCATTTCTGATGATCAGACGAAACCTGCTCAACTCGCGCAGACACTCAAGATCGGCTCGAGTCGGCTGCACATGGACTGAGGGGTTCTCTAGGTCCTCTGGGCTTGAGATGACCCCCAGATGTACTGGTATAGTAGTACACCGCACTTTAGGTCTTGTGTACCGCTGGTGAAGCAGTACGACTTTAGAGTCGCATCTGATGTCAATCTCGAGAGCAGGAGAGGTAAGTGATTGGTGTTGGATATCTTTCTGCGATGATTGGTTGCATTGGCTGGGTTCTGGTCGTTCTATGGAAGCATCACTTTGAAACTCTAGGTATACTTTATCTACCTTGGTAGATGACACCAGTAATTCTAACCTCAGCCTCGTTATGCATCTTCTCTTTCCATTTTGCTTTTGTCTATTTTCCGGATTCCATGGTGTTCAAGTACTTGGTTGATCCGCTATGGTAGACTACTACCTTACCGACCTGCACCGGTAGGTTAGTCGAGGTGTCTTTTGACTGTCTCATCATGCGGGTAGAGCGATACGCTGGCTGGGCCAACGCCATCTTTATCATCATTATCTATCTAGTCTGTATGTTATGGGTGGGAGAAGTACAACGGTTATATGGAGTATCCGCTGTAGTGAGCCAGCGCATGAGATTACCGATGTCATACGCTCAATCCTTTGAGAAGGCTGAGGTATCTACTCCGTACATACTCCGAACAGCCAACCGAAACGGATGAACTAAGGCTTCGAGAAAGATTTGGGCTGTGCATTAATATCTACCTAATGCATCAAGAAGAAAAGGGACGCAGGTCCACTTGGATAATTTATTGTTCTGCTATCGAAGCGAATGTGATACCAGGGTCAAATTACAAGGCTGTTGCAATTGAGTATTTACCGAGATACCTTAGTTATCTATTCGTGGTGTGAGAGAAAATGATGATTTGCCTTCATAAACTCTTCTATACTACACGGATATATCAGGCACATATCAGGCCGCCATACAGCTTCAATATTCCATTTGTGCGTTTGGTATTGATTATTGTTAGTCTAGTAGCTATCTTAAAGAATGTTTAATTAACATAATTTCTGGTGATCGACAATTTTCTCTCGGATTTCTTTTGTTGTTTTTGATTTTCTGTATATTGCTTCTTCGCAGCGCTGGACATCGCCAGCTAGGTATCCCGGTTTATACTCCATACAATTGACGCTCCCAATGAAAGGACTAAACCAGGAGGAAGGAGGGGTGACGGATCATTAGTTGGCTTTTGACAGGAATTTTCCATCATATTGCTGCTCCAATCATTATCCTTAGTTCAGTTAGATGTCAGAAAGAAGACTTGGATCTAAAGGAGTAAACGCCTTGCAGCAAGCAGGGCAAAACCACCACCATCAAACTGTTGCCCATTGGCAATTATCCATCTATCATATCTTTCCCCTCTTGCATCTTCAAGTATCGAGTCTACGTATCTATCTATCTATCTGTCCGTCCGAAGACTCTCTACTCAGTTTCGTGATTTTTCTAGATATCCCCACCACAAGAATTCCCTGACTCCTGATGCCCTTCACCTTGACTCATTCTACGTCGCCCTCACTGTTCGATCCTCATTAGGCAGTCAAAGAGGTGAAAAAAAACCCAGCAACCCAGCCACAGCCCAAGCTGGCACGGACGAAGCAAATTTTCATACAAGCAAAAATTCAAACCTCACCGACTTCTCAAGGGAACAAGATACAGAAGAAAACAGGAAAAAAATTTTCTTCTGTTATTTTTTGTTTTCTCTTTTCCCAATCATCTTTTTGCTTCTCTCTCTTCTATCTCTCTCCTCCTATCTTCGGGTTGTTCGACTAGACAGGTGAAAAATCGGCTGCAATACGACTGAATTGATTACCATAGTCCTTTCTCCCAGTGCCGGCCTCAATTCTTATGGACGTCGGGAATCCAGTTGGCGGGGTGTTCAAGTCGTTCCTTGCACGACAGTGGAGCGACGGAATCGATCTGTATGGCCATCTCCATCGCAGACAGTTCATATAGCCCCACGAGGCACCTGGGTTTTCTACTTGACCCAGAAAAGGTCAACCCTCGCCCCAAACAGAGCATGTGGCATCGACTCGGTCTTCGAAGACTGCTGGGCCGTGATGATCGCGACTTATCCTCCCGGTCACTTTCTGGTGACTCCTCACCTCCCGCAAACCCTTCTTCCACTGCAAACAACAACGGCAATGCCCACCACTCTTCCAAACCCCACGATAACCTGACCCGCAGACTTTCTCGCAGGGTAGGTGTCGGTCTGCCCCGTTCAACAACATTCAAGAGACAGGACTCGGAACGACGAGATCGTCTAGCCCCCGTCGAACCAGAGCCCCGTCGTGCCGTTTCCGCCGACCGTCGTTGCCCGTTGAGCGCCCAGCGGACCAGGTCCCCACAGCCCACCGTGGACCCCAGATTGTCCGCGCCCGAGGTTCCATGGCACGACCACGCGGAAGAACCCACGGTGGAGGAAGTTGAACCACCTGCGACGACGAATGATGACAGTGAGGTTATGTCCGATTGGAATCCGTGTCCCGAGGTCGCGGATGTGCCTGAACAACCGCCGGAAGATCTGATCGAGATGGAATTGGAAAAGCGATGGATACTGAATCTGAGTATGCATTTTCGTGACCGGTCGGAGCGCGAGAAATTTTTCGTCACCTACGCGGAGGCCCCCAACCGATGGCGCAGAGTCACTATTTCGTGCGATTATCGGGGCGCTCCCCCCGATTCGCTCGAGCAGGATCTGAAGGAATTACGCTACCAGCGAGACAAGTGCGCTCGAATCTACGAGTCCATCCGAGAGTCGCTTCCAGAGATTCAGTTTTACGACACAGTGACGAATCTGAAGTTGGAGACGCGTGATGGCCGGCTCCATGTGCACGTCACCGAAGACGTGAACGAAATCATCCCCTACCCTCCGACCTCTTGCATCGGTCATCTGCCGGAGGCTCGCCTTGTCCCTGAATATCAGCTGCATTTCGAGGCGCATCTGTCGGGTTTCGTGTACAATGTCCGACTGGATGGTAAGAATTATATCAAAAAGGAAATCCCCGGTCCCGACACGGTCGACGAGTTTCTCTACGAGATCAACGCTCTACATGCCCTCAATGGTTCACCAAATGTCATTCAAGTGGAAGGGATTGTTGTCAACGACCGGCAAGATGTCGTCAAGGGGTTACTTATCAGTTACGCCGAGCAGGGGGCATTGGTTGACATTCTGTATGAGCAGCGCGGCACAATCTCCTGGGAGCGACGAGCGCGATGGGCGAGACAAATCGTCCAGGGCCTGGGTGAGATTCACGAGTCGGGATATGTGCAAGGAGACTTCACATTGTCGAACATCGTGGTGGACGCTGATGACAACGCCAAAATCATCGATATCAACAGACGGGGCTGTCCTGTGGGATGGGAGCCCCCGGAAATTGCCGCCAAAATCGAGAGCAACCAGCGAATATCCATGTACATCGGGGTCAAAACCGATCTTTATCAGCTAGGAATGACTCTGTGGGCGCTGGCCACCGAGGAAGACGAACCTGAACGGCAGCCTCGCCCCCTCTTGCTGGGCGAGGAGGTGGACGTACCTGATTGGTATCGCAGGATAGTATCGATCTGCTTGAGTCCTCCTCGCCAGAGGCTCTCGGCAAAGGAGCTCCTCCTCTTCTTCCCACAGGAACTTGCAACAACAGCAACACCACAATACCACTCGACGCATCTTCCGCACGGAGGCCTCGGGGTTGGACTGTACAACAGCCCGTTACCTTTATACAATGCTCGTGCCATTACTACGGCGGCAACTTTTGCCGGTCCAAACAACCGGCCGTTTTATCAACCTGGACATTTCCATGAAAGACCAGTTTCTCTGGACGAGACAGGGTCTCGGCTATATGCCAATAGCGTAGAGTCCTTTCCGGCATACCCTGGCGAAGACTGTTACAGTTTGTCACTTGACGACGAAAAAGTGCCGACTACAAATGAACACTCAAACTCCATGCACGACTATGCAGCTGATAACCGGACTTGTGGGGTGACTTTTGATTCTCGAAGTGCGGAGACCAATGGCCAGCGCCCTCACTCCTCTTCAGATAGAGGCGTACCAGAAAACAAACATAGCAACCGCACCCTCGACCGTGATGGAGCCAATGAGAGAGGACGACACACTAACGGAGGAGACTCTATCCATCAAGCACATCCTGGCGCTCAATCAGCGAACTCATTACATTTCCAGATTGACCATATCCCGACGAAGCTGGCGGGTGTCAGTCGAAATCCAGCCTGCTCTTCAGGCAGCACCAGAGAACCATCTTCAAAATCTGTGAAATATCATACGTCTTCTGCTTCATCAGCAACAACCCAGTCTACTCACCCGCACTCATCCTCGACGGTGGACCTCGAGTATCCCTACATCCAGAAGCAAAATTGGTCCAGCGAAGCGCCAACACACTCCGTATCATCCCTTCTACAATCGATCTTACCAATCAACCCCGCATCGGGTGAACCAAAGCAGGAACCTACCGATCGGAATGCAGACCGACTATCACAGTTGGCTATTCGCTCCGCTTTCAACAACGCAAGGCATAGCCTGGCGGAGCAAACACCCTATTTGAGCGACTCTCATTTGCCCATCAACCCAGCAACCCCCGACAATTTCTCGACATCAGTATGACAGTGGGTGCATATTCGAAACTAAAAAAGACCTTTTGCGACTCAGCATTTCTTCCCGATGATTTAGCCAGGCCTCAGACCCAAGGCCTCAAAGTACTCGATACCCTTGATGCACGTTTTTGCTCGCGCTGTACAGTTACCTCGTTGGCGTCCCTTCCCATATTTTCTCATTCGTCCGAACGGATGGAGACTCGCAGAAAGTCGATAAAGGCGAACCTGGAGTTTTGGTTTCTACTGTTCAGTCTCTTGTTGGTATGGCTCTTGCGCCATTGTTGAATAGAACCCACCGCAACTGTTGCTCATACTTTTTTGAGATAGCAGGGCATTGGACGTTGAAACAACATTTTCTTCTCAGAACAGGACCACCGTTGTTTGAGTACGACCTGCGATTCAGAGATGCGCCTATTTTCTCTGCGCTGCCAGGTCCTCATTTACGATCTTCTCATGATATACGATTGGCGGATGTCGTCTGATATTTTTTCTTCCCTCTGCAAGTGGTTCCATTGTATACTTTTGCGATGTCCGTGTCATTTTTCTCTTTCATGAAGCTGTATTTATCTTAACAAAATTTTAATTGATGCCTCTTTTTGCAAAGATATGCATCGTGCAGGCGCAGGTACGTTAAGAGGGCACTGAGCTGCCCTATGTGCTTTGGGTCCCTGTGAGACTCCCTCATTTGGTGGACACGTTCATTTGCAGCTTCGGCCTTGCGGCATGTTTGCTACTGGCTGGTAATAGAATGTCTTGCAGATGACTAGTACCAAGCGGCGTGTGCACTCGCTCGGCTATCGCACCTGTAACCACGGCGCTACGGGCCAGTCTCCAGGAACGTCTCAAAGTTCCTCCGCCACGGCTGCGCATCCTGTCCCAGACCACGGCCGATCAGAACGAGCTTGCAGTCGCCGCCACCGCCTGTCTTTGGCTCCGAGTCCCGGATCTCGAAGACTTCCCGGACAGCCTGGATGATTTTACAGGACCCGTCTTGCAGGACTAGAATGCCTTTTAGACGATGGATCTCGAAATTATTGAGGTTAGGAGTATCTATATTGTCCATTTCTGGGATTCTCGATTCCCATAGAACGGACTGGAGCCAGGCGTCTACCCGTGAGACTTTGTCGGCGGGTATAGGGGGTAGGATTATGGCGATTGTTGATATTGCCTGTGGATATTAGCAGATGCCTACTAGAAATCAAAATTCGTGGCAAGTGTACCGGATCGATGTGACTGTGTCCCTTGGCTCCAAAGTCCAGGCTATCCAGGTGGTCGTATGCATGGAGATCCAGCACGACGCCCTCAATCTGTGGTGTCCTACTGTGGTCTGTGACGTGGATTTTGGCGACGCTATTGATCGCCAGGATGCGAGAGCGGACGTGGCCGAGTTCCTTCTGGGTGACGAGATCCGCCTTATTCAGGATGATCACGTCCGCGTGGGAGATCTGCATGTGCGCCATGGAGAGCACAGGCCCCGAGTGCCCGGGGCCCTCGTTCTCCGTTCCGTCGATATGGCTCGATGCGGTTTCTTCTGGCGCGGGCTCGTCCAGAAGACGGAGGATGTTCTTCGCGTCGACTAGTGTGACGATTCCGTCGAGGTAGATGGAGCTGCCGAGGTTATCGTCTACCCAGAAAACGGGCGCGAGGTTGCCCGGGTCGGCGAGCCCTGTTGTCTCTAGGAGGATGTAGTCGAATGTTCCCCGGCGCTCCATGAGTGACTCGATGGCCATGACGCCGGAGTCTCTGGCGGCCAGCTGCTCAGTCACCTTGCCTTGGGAGCTTAAGGAACAGTGCTTACTTGACGGAGCAGCAGATGCAGCCGTTTCCGACTTCCATCCACTCCGTGACCTCTTGGCCGTTCTGGTTGACCGTCAATGGCTTTTCGATGTCCGTCGCTGGAGTCAAGTTAGTTTAATGGCTGAATTGTGTCGTGCCGTGCCGACTTACAGTCCCCAAACTCTAGAAATATATATCAGTCATGTTTCTTCACATGATCCTGGGCAACTAACCGTTCATGATCACGGCTATCTTTTTGCCATGTTTCTCACTCAAGATGTAATTAAGCAGGGTAGTCTTGCCCGCACCGAGATAGCCTTGTCGTTATGAGTCTCAAGCACAAGAAGTTCATCTCCGACAGAGTTATACCTGTTACCAGAGTGATAGGCACGCGATCCTGTGCCGGCGTGTCTAATGTTGTAGATGGTGTCGTGGAAATATTGGGCTTTTCTGAGTCCGGTAGCGTGGATACATCCACCAGCTCTGGGGGAGCATCATCATCATCAATAATATCTGCCGGCATGGTTTGAGTTTGAGATTGAAAGCCTCACTCAAACGGTCTATAAACTATGAAGTGATCAACGTACCTTATTCCTGCGGGGAAGAATGACGTCTGTTCCTGGAACGGAGGCAGCAATTAGGGCTCAGGGCTTCCCCGGTCATGGACTTCGGGCTGCGGTAGCCTTGGAGCCTTGGAGCCTAAGGATCCTGGCGGTGGTCTCGGCCATCGAGCTCCGCAGCAGTAGCTCTCCGTCAATCATCACCAGCATCAGTGTCTGGTGGCCGCCGTCTTTACAGTGACAGGCCGTGCCTTGAGATTTTTATTTTTCATTTCTCTTCTTCTTCTTCTTCTTCTTCTTCTTCTTCTTCATCGTCATGGCTGCTGCTGGGGCGTCGCCGTCCAGCTCGCCGCGTTTACCTAGTCCTCCCCCGTTCACGGAGGTGCAGATTGGGCCCAAGTCACCGTCGGTCGGCGATTCGTTTGGGAAAGAGACTCAAGAATTTCTGGCAGCTTCAAAGGACAATGATAATGCTTCTTCTCGAAGGATCCGACCGGGAACTAAGGCAGCTGATATGGCAGTCGGTCCTCCATTGATCCCTTTATCGCAGGTGAGCTATGTAAACAAACAAGTCTAAGGTGTTTACCTTCGCTAACCAGGGCCTTTGTTGCCCAACAGCTCGACTCTCCCTTCCAGCTGCAAGAACACCTGAAAGCGCTCTACAACCACTTCACCCGACCGGAGGGATCTGAGACCGTCGTGCCTATCAGTCGAGATGTTGCGATACAGCTTGCGGAACCGCCCGAGGGGGTGGATAGATCGCTCTGGCTCTACGAACTCTGTCGTTTCCTCACCATGAAAGTGAATAATCTGATCGTTGCTTTCTTCGCCGAAGACCCGCCCTGCTCCGCGCAAACGTGTCCTGAGATGCGTGCATCCGAGTGGCAGTATCTTTGCGCCGTCCATGACCCCCCGAAATCCTGCTGCGCGATCGACTACTGCTGCCATACGCTCGATTGGGCCACGAACATACTCACATCTCCAAAGCATTTTCCAAGTCGTCTTACGTTGGGTTCCGAGGCAGGCGGTGGCGCGCAGGCGAGTCTGAGGTACCTGACCAACATATTCCGTCGACTGTATCGCATATTCGCCCATGCCTGGTTCCAGCACCGGGATGTGTTCTGGCAGGTTGAGGGTAATGATGGGCTGTACATATTTTTCAAGACGGTGTGCGATATGTACAAGCTGATTCCTGAAGACAATTATACGGTGCCTGCTGAAGCGGAGGGACTCGATACCAATCAGCCAATGCAGGAGCAGGCGGACAACCGTCGGATGACGATCCTACGAAAAGACAGCGAGGGCCCGCTAGAGAATATCGAGCCATCGTCCATTAGCACTGGTGCAACCACCCGGCGCCACAAGAATAGCGCGTCCATCAGTTCTCGCGTTACGACGATCAGTGAGGGTGCGGAGGAATCGGAAGAGCAGCAGAAAGCGGAGCCTGTGATGGAGTCAAAGGATGAAAAACCTACTGAGGCTGTACCTGAAGTTGAGTCTGAACCACAGCCTGCAGAAGAGGTTGCAAGTGAGGAGCAAAAGGAAGCTGCCGATGCACCCGCGCCAGACTCGGCCGAGTCGCAGGTTACCGTTGAAGAGGTGCAAGAGGACGAAGAGGGGAAGCCCTCAGATACGAATACAGAAGCAGCAGCAAAGGATGAGCCGGAAGCCGTCCAGCCACCTGAGGAACCGGAATCCCCCAAAGCCGAAGAGTCGCAAGCAGAGGCACAAGCCAGTACAGAAGACAGCACAGAAGCAAGTGAAGAGGAAAAGCCCTCCCCTGTAGAGGAAGCATCCACCGAGCAGACCCAGCAAGAGTCTGAATCTCAGACGACAACTGAGCAGGAGCCCGAGGCAGCCACGGAGCCAGCCAAGGAGGCCTGAGATCACTTTGTTCGAGGTTTATTCATCTCTATGATGCGATTACTCCCTCACTCAATTGAGCCAGATGGAGGCTCAATCGACATGTAATATACAATTGAGGCTGTCTAGAAATTAATGATACCCATTATTTGCAGAGTGCCATCACCAATGGCCTTGCTGCCTGTTGTAATATTTGTATACCTCGTGGGGAAGGCTTCGATAACGCTCAGCCAGCCGGTCCCGCTATCAAGCCAGGTCCCGCATAGCTTCTCCGACTCAACTCCGCATCATAACCAACTGCGCCACCAAAACATCCACTCTCGAATGGGATCCTTCTTACTCCTCCCCAAGCATATCCTTAATCCCTGATCAGCCCCATTTCCAAAAAGATAAAAAATAAAGTTTCATGTCCGTCCGAGACCCCGTCCCCGCCATGTCCGCCGCCCTCAAAGGCGCCCAGATCTACTTTGGCCCATTCCTCGTCACATCCCAGGTAAAGCAGTCTCCCACCCCTCACCAGCAGATTATCAGTCTAACAGCTCGCAAGGTCTTCCACCTCACACCACTCTCCTTCGCGCTCGTAAACCTCAAGCCCATCCTCCCAGGCCACGTCCTCGTTTCCCCGCGCCGGCGCGTTCCCCGCGTCGCAGACCTGACCGCCGCCGAGACGAGTGATCTCTTCCTCACCGTGCAGCGCGTCGGACGGATGGTTGAGCGCGTGTACGGTGCGTCGAGTCTCAATATTGCTGTGCAGGACGGGCCGGAGGCGGGGCAGAGCGTGGCGCATGTGCATGCGCACATCATCCCGCGGAAACGGGCGGATCTGGACCATCGGGGCGGGATGGATGCGGTTTATGGTTTGTTGGATGGAGAGGATGTCGAGATCGAAGTTCCCTGCTGTTGATAATGAGGGGCGGTCGCCGAGGAGTATGGAGGAGATGGAGGCTGAGGCGGAGATGTTGGCGAGGGAGATGGAGAGGATGGAGTGGGAGGCCGCGGAGTGATCATGGCGGTGGCTTATAGCTGGTTCTATAACATACATGAAGAATACATATTAGATTCATTAGGAGCTATAAACCGTGCCTCGTTGAATGTCATGATACCCATATGGCTCATACCTAGACTCATGCTATCACACACTATCCGATCTAATTCTAGAATGCCAACCCAAACGCCTCCACCGGGTTCGGTGGATGATGGACCAAACTGAAAATGTAAAGAATGACGCAAAGTACGAATACACTCAACCTTCCCTGCGTCCTGCGATAAGTCGTCTATGCTGTACCATTCGTGTTCGCGGCCATTCCCTTCCAGAAAGCCTCCCGCTCCTTGAGAACAGTGGCCGCCCATTCCTTGACCTCGTCCAGCTGGATACGACCGGCAACGTGACAGAACTCCGAGAGGTCAACCTTGTGAGTGCGCTCGTACTCGAGCATCTGCAGCAATAGCTCCATCTTATCGACGTCGTGCACAAATTGCGCCTCAAGAGTTTCGTTCGCTTCGTATTCGTTGAAGACTTTCAGAATCTCCTCGCCCGTCAACATGCCCCCGGGCACACCGCCAAGTAGGTTCTTCGCAATGTAGTCCATCACTTCGGCCTCGCGGCGCGCCTTTTCGGTCTTGTTGACCTTGTCCACGGGGGTGATGTCGCCCACGATCGACTCGGCCATGTCATGGATAAGCGCCATCTTCATGCAGTGGGGCAGGTTGAGGCGGGAGGCAAGTGCAGGAGGTGCAAGCATGGTCATGATTGACATGCGATACATGTGGTCAGAAATCGATTCGCCGGTGCTGATGCCAAAGCGACGCCAGCCTTCGCGCTTGGTGGTCTTTAGACGTTCGAGGAGGTGGAAAAATGGTATGGGAGAGGCGGAGTTTTCTTCGGGAGGGTGAGGCAGTGTGGACAAAACTGCAGGCAATTAGAACCATCAAATCAGGGGCATTAGCATTGGAGTGACCGGGTAGATCATACCTGACTGAGTGGTCCAGAGAGGGTCGGAAGGCGCGTCAGAACCCATGATGCTGTTGGATGAGGGGTACGCGGGTAACGATTTGAGTGGAGAGATACAGCTAATTCAGAGACTGGATGATCTGAAATTAATTGAAAGAGAGACTGTGAGATAATGCGCAGCGCAATGGGATATATGAGAATAGAAGCGACTGCAGTGATAAAGATTAAAAGGTTGGAGTCAATGAGAGAGAGGGAAGAAAAGGGAAGATCTCTGCGGGGAGAGAAAGGAGAGGAGTGTCTCTTTCTTATCACCGCCAACTTGGTAGGAGGGGGAACAAGCAGACAGTGCAGCAGCCCCAAGCAATATTAATGGTTCTGGAAAATTATCACCTAACTTTGTTACTGTCCCCCCTTGATACTTGCCTGTCAATTCTATAAGCCAACCTTCTATTTATTCAAGTCAATTGTCGTCAGTCATGTCAATTGTGATGCTCCTGATTGGGCATTCCCATGCAAACCATGCAAACTGCTTATCGTGCAGATAAACAACAAGCCAGCCTTATAGAGAGGAACCTCTGTAAGCATACTCTGTCAGGATTGGGCAGTCATCAGATTATCAGACTACTTCGATGCAATGAATGGCCATTAGTGACAATATGCCTTAAGATGCAGGATCTGATATGAATAAGCTAGGAGAAACTATTGTGGATGGTGGTGCGTTCTTCTGCTTCCAATCACATACATTTGAGAACCTGATTCACGTGATTACACCATTCCATTCCATATTGAAGCTCCAGTGTCGCTTGAGGACAGAATGGCCGGTATCAGCTGTGGGAAATGAATACTATGTTGAAGTAAATAGTGATATGTAAATGATGTGTCAATGGATGACTTGTGCCCCTCCCGGTTTTGAGACGACGCTGTAATAGTGGAGTTCTTCATAGTCTGTGCTGCGTCTTCGGTCCGTGGAAGCTTTGTTGACATTATTGTTCCCTCATATCATCTGCACGCATCCACCATGCAGTCCTCGAAACAACCTCTGCGGCCCAAATCTCTTAATTGGGCTCACCAATCACACACGTGTGTCTTCATTCGCAATTTGAAGCTGCTGCAACTTGACCTTCAACCCGACTGGCCTGACATTACTGTCCGCTCTCTTTCGCCCTCATCGCAGAACCAGCGCCAACGTATTAGAGCGGTCGAATGGGCTCTGTATCACTTGGTAGCCCTCTGGGATCCTAAACTTGCTCACGATGTATGTGATTATTTGCCACCATCGTTCACTAAGCGCATGAATCTGACTAGCTACCGTTGCTAGAAACTCCGTCCTTTCTACCCTCCGTTGGAGCCGCTACAATCGGTCAATCTTCGTGCCGCTCTATCTCGAGTACTTTCAGATCTGAAGAAGAATGGCGATCTCGGCAGGGAAACTATCTTTCGCAAGTCCATGTTGGACGATTGCAAAGGGGAGAAGGTCGATGAGCTCCTGGCCGTCTTCTCCACCGCTGTCTTGCGCAAGGTCCTGGCTTCGTCGATGGACGGTCTGCCAAACCCCGCCATGAGATTGTCTATGGCCAAGGGTATCACCCCGGACGAGTATCAGCTGATGCTGCCGCTGATTCTTGCCCACCGTGTCTCTCTGGCCACAATGGGTGAACGTCGAACCCGGATTATGGACGTTCATGCGAAATTCTCTCGGCTGCTGGACAGCAAGAAGACTCAGCTCGACGATCGTTCTAAAGAGGGTCCGCCTGATCTTCCCAAGGATGTCGCCAACCTTGATGCGTTAGCACGGGAGCTGAAAGAGAATTGGATGGGTAGCGAGGGGTGGGCTGATACCCTGCTTCAGGGCGGCGCTCGCAGTAGCAGTGATGCCTTCTTAGAGCTGCCGTTTGAAACAGCATGGTCCAAGGCAAACGAAACGAACGTGGAGGATCTGACCGTCAGCGCGACGCCCGACCTGCTGGTTGACTTGGAGTCCCGCATCGCGCGTCAGCGCAATCGGTTGCAGAAATGGCGCGAGGTTGCCAGCTCCATGCGCGAGAAAGAGAGTGCTGGGGCCCAGCCGTCGGGAAATGCAGCAAACAAGGCGCCACTGGCCTTCAAGGATCACCAGGCTCTCACCGTGGCTAGCATCTCAAAAGCCGTTCGCCAACCGCTAGCCCGAGCTGCTCCCCGACAAGACGACCAGGTCCTTCTACAGTCGATGAATGAAGCTCTTTCCCGCATCGACGGGAAGCCTCGTTCTTCTGGACGAGCCGCCCCTCCACTACGTGTCCCTGCCATGGAACCAACCATCACAATACCCTCCGACACCGAATCAGCCAAATCCTCGATTTCACAGTACTCCAGGCCTTCCTACTGTAAAGAATTAAATGAAAACGAGGCCGTCCCTTCACCGGACAACCAATCAGCCGGAACAAGCTCGCCTACCGTTCAAATCACCCCGGATCCAGACAACGAACCCAAACACGACCCCCGCCTCAACACGTTCACTCTCGTCGAACGCACCCGCAAGTCCATGTCGCTACTTCCGCCCCCGAGCAGCCGGCCCCCACAGCAGGCCCGTCGCTCGCGCAAGTCGCGCGTCTCCCTTCCCGTCAACCAGTTCGAGACACCCGAGAAACAGTCGCAGACTCGGGCATCGACTCCACGGGACGAGCTGTTCGAAGAAGAGGCGGACTACAGTAGCGTGTTCAAGTCACGGCCGCGCGTCGCGCATAGTCCTATTGCCTCGCCGGCGGTGCATGTAGCGCCATTGGAGGAGTTTGATCCGGATGCAGATGAGGACTCGGTCGGGGATCTTGAGGAGATGGATCTGATTGCTTCTCCGTCTGCTCGTCGGCGGAGGATATGATGCCTCCCATTTCTTTTGTGAATCTACATTGTCCAAACTGGTCTATGTTGGTGGTGTGCATATATGCTTGAATGAATGTAAGGTTGTCTCGCGGAATGTAAATCATTAGTTCATTCGTGTCCATCGTATGATAGAGTAATTGTACATAAAGTCATCCTGTGTATCCATCCCACAGCCCAGCCCAGTCGCCGTGTATCCCAAAGCAGTCTTCATCTGCATAAAAACCTGACCGTACCCACATGAAATTCATTATGATCATTATTTGCCCCTTGTCCTTCGACCCGGATTCCGAGTGCGCCTGCGCGTCGAGGGTGGCTCATAGTCGGAAGCAGATACCGACGGCTCCTCCTCTTCAGAATCCGATATCTGCTGTGGAGACGAGAGATCGTCGCCCCCATCGGAGCTGATGCTAATCGCATCCTGACCGGGCCCCTCCTCATCCCCGTTCTCGCTTAGAGCTTCAGCTTGTTGCACGGACGGACGGGCCTGGCGTGGATGGTGATCCTCAACGACCAGGTCGCCGTCGTCGCCGTCGTCTTCACCAGGAAGAAGGAAGCCACCGCCGCGGTCGGCAGGTTCCCCGGGCCACTCGTGCAAGGCCTCCGGAGCAGGATGTGGACGGGCTTGACTTCGTGCCTGTCGGCTTGCGAATGGATTATGAGATTCGCGCTCCATGTCTCCGTCTTCGCCTCCGTACTCCTCGCGAACACGCTCCGCGATGCGCAGCCCGAAGAGGAACTTGCGCCATGTCTGTAGGATGCGTTTCTCGGCCTTGAGCTGCTCCTTCTTCCGTTTCTCGGCGTCTTCGGCGCGCCAGGCGTCCTTGAGAAGATCTTCGTTCTCGGAGGCTACAACGACGCCCTGGATGACGGGGACGGCCATCTTGGACCCGAACTCAAAGCCTGTCACGGCTTCCGCGTAGTCGATGCCAAGTTTCTTGCAAATGCGTACTGTGCCTGGCCAGGGAATGTGGACGGCACCGCGGGGTACCATGCTGGGCACAAAGCAGTCGATGTTGCCGTATTCGTTTTTGGGGATGATGCCGTCGCGAATTGGTGGCGGTATAATGTATTCGGTCTGGTACTTGGCATATAAGCCTTGTTTGGGCTTCTCGCCCGTCTCGCGTTCCATCTCGTCGACTTCACGCTTCCGGAGAAGGGTTACGGCGCGAATCGGCACCAGTTTCAGCGGGGCTTCCCCCATCTTGATCTGGCGTCCTTCCTTGTGCCAGCTCTCAGCGGACAGGCACTTGAGGACATCTGCTCGCCGGTAGACCTTCTCCTCTTTGGCCTTGTCGCTCTTGCCGCTCACAAACGTGCGCACAGGCTGGGCTCCTGGACGAAGAGCTTCTTCGCGGCGCAGAAATCGCTCCAGGACGAATTCAGTCGACGAGCGAAGGCTCTGCAGCGTGTCCCCTTCCTTGGCCTGTTTCTTCTCGGGTTGTTTGGGTCGCAGGTCTTTGGCGTCTTCGACCTCATCGACTTTCGTGCGATTTTTCTCGGAGCGCTCATACACCCGCAAAATGGTCCGAAACCAGTCATACTCGAAAAACTTCCTCTTCCGGCCGGGAACAGGAATCCTCTCTACTGGTATGCGATAGCCCTTAGTCTTGCCTGGCCAGGTTCGACGACGGAGGTAGCGTGTCGTGACATCCTTAGCAGTCTTGTCGGAAGAGTACGCAACAACGTAGCATATAACCTGCTTGGCCTTCTCAGCTTTGGCCCCACGAGGCTCAAACGCAGCCTGCAGCTCTGGAGTTGTTGCCACAGGGTGTGACAGTATCAGGGGATCAACCGGAATTATCTCGTGCGTGATGGGTGAGGCTACCTCAGTCCAATAGATGGGAAAGGGAAGGTCCTTGTCGTATCTTTTGGGACTGTGCTTATGGGCGGGAGCGGTTTCTGAGTCGCTGCTGTCGGACTCTAGACCAACTATAGGCTCTGACTCCCCATTTTGCTCAATGGTCACTTCCTCCACTTTGGGTCTCGGCGTGTAGGCCTCCATCTTGGTCCAGCCAAATCCAAGGGGCTGCAGATTGGCAACCAGACGAGCTTCTATACCTAGAGCGCGGACCAGCGCGGTGAACAGTTGAGCCCCAAGATCTCGAGAGCCCTCCATTCGCTCTGCTGAAGATCGGAACTCTTCTATATCGCGTATTCGCTCCCCATGCCTCTCAGGATCGTGTTCGTCTTTTTGGAAAGAAGATATCTCGGCTTCCAGATGAGCCATCGGCCGATAACCACTCTTTCGTAGCCCCGGCGCGGTAATCTTGAATTGCTTTCTCCAGTAAGCGGCCAAGATTCTGAGCAATGAGATGATGGGATCCCCGCGACTCATATCTGGCTTCCCAAGTTCTACGCGCGATGAGCCTTCACTCCAATCCCGATCTGATTTCCGAGATTTGCCTTTCGTTTTCTTGGACTTTACCTCCGGCTTCCTCTCGGGAGGCTCGAGACCGGAGGCGATGCGCCATCTCTTGACCTCCTTATGAACTCCAGCAGGGAGCTTTCGACGTAGGATCTCGTGTACTTTGGTATCGTTTGCCCAGGCGTTGCGCACGGCGTTGTGGTAGAGTAGGAATTGGACGTGTAGACAATGGGTGGCGATGCGGATTTGGCGCTCGATCTTGGATGGACCCTTCTTCCCATCTGCGATATCAGCCAGATGTATCTCATTCTTGTCCAATGTCAATTCGAGATCTTGCACAGCTGGAGCAGGCGTCACCGAGACCGACGCAGAGGTGAATTTGGAGTCCATCGCATCCTCCCAATCCACCTCCTCATCATCGTCGTCGGACTCAGAATCGGACTCGGATTTGGAGCCATCGAAGGCTTGTTTCTTCTGTTTCTGAAGGTCCCTTTTCGCATGGGGTTCGTCGTCCAAGCTAGGAGCATCACTTAAGGATGAATCGGAGTCGGAGTCTTCGTCAAAGTCTGCGATCTCCACGATGGGGGTGGCATTCTGACGCTTGGCCGTGGGCGGATCCTCGGATGAGACACGCTTACGGGGAACGAAGGGTGGCATGCGAGGGAGCCGTGAAGATTAAGGTTGCAAAATGGCGAAATATCAACAAAGGATGATGAGATTGGCTCGGAAATCTTGAAGAAAGACAAAAGAACGGCGTGGCGACGGGTGGAACAACCGAGGATGAATGACGGAAGGAAACGCATTAAGATCTCCACATTCTCCAAGTGGAGCCATATTCTTCATTTCGATAAGACGATAACTGGTATAGATTTGATCTCTTGGACTCCAAACCATCGCTCGGATACATTTTGAATACGAAACCTCAGTCACTACTACATCAGTGCCTAGTTTTGTCGCCAACGCGTAATCTTCATGGACGCAGTCAAACGGTTCTTCTCCTCCCCGCGCTTTGCGGTTGCTGGAGCCAGCAACGATGCGAACAAGTTCGGCTACAAGAGTGAGTTATCAGTGAAATAGCATAGCATACGGACCTTCGATCTATCAAGGCTCGATCATCGAATTGCTAACATGAAGATACTGATAGTCCTTGCTTGGTATCATCAACACTCTCTGCCCGTCACTCCCTTGAACCCTCGAGCACCGCAGATCAACCTCCCCTCCAAGTCTTACCACACGGTCCCTTCGCCCAGCGCTCTGCCTTCTCCCTCTCAGACCTCGTTGTCGGTTGTCACTCCTCCTGCGGTAACGCTGCCTCTGCTTCAAGAGGCTCATTCGGTCGGGATCCCCGCGGTCTGGTTGCAGCCGGGAACCTTTGACGATGCAGTGCTGGAATACGCCCGAGAACACTTTGAAGCAGCGATTGCAGGAGATGGAGGGCGAGGCCACGAAGGCTGGTGTGTTTTGGTGGATGGAGAAGAAGGATTGGACGCTGCTGGCGTGCAGTGGACTAGTCAAAAGCTGTGAACATCTGTGATGATCGCCAAGCTGACGCATATACACTGTGAATGACGAAATGTTAATTGATCTATAGCAAGTGCTGGGTTGTTGTAGAAACAAAGAAAAAAGAATAATGATGGATCCATCACATTAACATCATCGCTGCTTCTTAAGTATCATAAGGTGACCAAAAGAAGTGTGGTCTATGCGCCTCTCCCCAGCCATCTTCATACTCTTTTCTCTCTTTCGCTTTTCTTTCCCGCCTCATCAGATTTATCTCTCCCAACACAACAAGTACTTGTCAACATCGTCATCGCCAATATCGTTCGTTCTTCTAGAGTTAGTCTACTTTCTCCTCCAGAAGAGGTATCTAGAGAAATGCCAGACTTCTTTCTCGATTCTCCCGTCCCTCCCAAACTCGATCTGGCCGCCGCTCCTTCTCAGCTGTTTCAAGTTCCTCAAACTCCGTCAGCCTCGTCCTCGCTCTATCGTTCCATCTCCCTCCCCAGCCGCAAGCGATCTCGCTTTGAATCCGGGGAGAGGCGTCCTTTCTATGACTCCCCCGTCGATCTCGGCAGCCCCGCTCCTTTGGTCAACACCGACTATCATCTCGCCGGCGGGGAAGAATACAACTATCAGCAACAGCCGTATTACCATCAACAGTTTTCCCGCGGACCTTGGCTTGTACGCCGTGAGAATCCTGCAGAGGTCGACTACCGTCCCAGTCGCTATCGAGATCATCCTCTTCCCGCTCCTCTCGATGTCAGTATCGAGTCCTTGACCCCCAGTGAGGCCTGTGGACCCAGTCGCAAACGTAATCGTCGGGATTCGAATTTACCGTCCAGCCCCAAGCAACCTACCCATGATGAAAAGAACAGCAGTTCCTCGCAATCTGAGCCCGTCAGCTGGAGCCGGGCAGTCTTCAATGTCGTTGGCAAAGTGTGGGAATTCTGCTGGTCGGGTGCCTTCCGAGGCTTCTACGCCGGAGGTGGCCGGGGATACAGTATGGGAGCCGATTCTGGTTTGAGAGGCCAGCCTTATGAAAACTGGGAGGCACCAGTGTCAACTGAAAAGGAGAATTACATGGCATCCAACGATGCCACCCATCAGCGAGACGGATCATTCCCTGTCCCTGGCCGGTTTCCGAAGGATGAAATTCAACAGAATTGGGTCATGGTTCATGAAGATACTCAGGATGGTTTCTTGCAGGTGGTCAGTCCATCACCTGTAACTGCTCGACGCGTTAGTCGCCGGCACGGAGTCGTCCCATCCCATACTCGTCGCAGATCAGGCGTGACCATGCCTAGGTCCGGGAAAAGGATCATGCCTTCAACTCCAACCAGATCGCAATTTTCATCACCAGCAAAGCCGCGCGAGAGCCCTGTTTCAGTTGAAACGCAGCGCTACGTGGCTCGGATGCGCCGCATTGAGCGGGAAGAAGACGCTAGTTTGCAACGACTCAACCAGCAGCTTCAAGCGATGATTAAAGAAGGGAAACAAGCCTTGGGAACTCGGGTTGAGGTGGATGATCTGGATTTGGACGAGGACTATTGATCTTCCTGGAATGAGTTCACAACAAGACGCTCTTTCATATTGATACCCCCAAGCGCTCGTTTACCTTTCCAATTTTGGACGATTACTATCAGATGACCACTGTTCTGCTGCGGTACCTCGTTCCTTTTTTTGTTGTTTTGCGGTCGAGAGGCCTGTTTAACTCGGACCTACAGCCGAGAGAACCTCAGAGTGCCCTCGATTCTGCTGAGCGGTTGTACCTTTGAGGCATTTTTACGAGTGTATGAACGTTAACGAAAAGAATGACATGATATGATCTGACCCTTGACTTTTTTCTAATTCACATCGATCCCACAGTCTCAATTGCGGTAATGATCATCCCGTCATGATGGAAGGGGAACGAGTGTTGGAAGTGTTGGAAGTGTTGGAAGTGGTGGAAGTGTTGGAGGGTTAGCGAGTGCGTCTCCGACAGGCTCAACCAGACCAGAAAACTTAAAAGATTTGAAAATCTCCGGATTCAGCAGGAGATTGCCGAGCGTGGGGGACTCTAGCCGGGGCTTGTTATCGTTCAAGTGGGAGGGAGTGTTTTTCGCCCCGATCTGCCAGTTTTGAACTATCAGTGAGGACCGAGCTGCTGCTTCTGATATAACAGGGTAGACTCACGGGAATGGGTGCTGCCGCCGCCATGGCCACCAGCAGTGTAATGACTACAGTGGATGACTTGACCATCTTGCTTGTGCTTCTGTCAGTCTGGAGTGTGTCCATTGAGACGCAGGTATGAAGTTGCGGTTCGACTTACTGTTTTTGATATTGCAGTACTGTCCAAGACTGAACGGATGTGCGCAACGGGTCAGTGAAATGGTTTATGGTCTGTAGTCGGTTTATGACATGTAGGAGCTGTTAATATCTGACGCGACGAGCCATGGTGTTTGTTACCCCTAGATCAGGGCTACATTCCGGGAGCCGGGTCCTGTATCACTTTTCTTCTCACGTTGCCCCTATGATGACCTTTCTGCTGATCAAGGGACTTTACGGTCCTGCGCAACCGACACGGATCATGATTTACGAAGTTCTAATGTCTAATGGCTGTCTCGCAACCAGCCTTCGACTGTGTGTCTGCTCGACAGCGTCTGTCTCATGCACACTACACGAGCTCCTAAATCGGAAGTTAATTATCTCGCCTCCTGTGCTTGGTGTCTTTCATTCTCAATGTAAGGGATGGAATGTATCACTCATAGGCAAGGGTCGAATCAGAAACCGTGCGATGGGAGTAGCGGGAGGACTCGGTCTATGGGGATAGTGATTTGGAGTAAAATACATGAAGGTGGCTTAAGACTTGTATTCGATGTGGATCAGAGACACGAGCGTGACGGCAGTAAGGCGCATCAATATGCCTATATTCGCTTCGGTTCGATGCAAAGGTATGCACAATGTCCATTGTCCGGGCGCCATATATCTAGATAGATAGGTTCGTGACATGCAGTACAAGGCAGCTAAGCAGGTAGTTTAACGATGGATTGGATCGATGCTCAGTATCAGTCCCAGACACTACCAAACGATGATGATTTAATTCACGTTTCCTAACAAGGGTTGAAAGCTTAGCCTATCCTGAATACTTATATCCAGCGACTTGAACTTTTCTTAACTACACCAGAAATAAACGCCAGAGGTGAAAATAAGGGCGAGAAAAGGAGCAAAAAGCAAGAGCACGGAGTGGGGGGGGTTTGACAAAAAAAAGTGACCTACGCAGGATTCGAACCTGCAATCTCTTGATCCGTAGTCAAGCGCCTTACCATTGGGCCAGCAGGCCATTTGATGAAAAGAGAACCCATTTTTAGTTACATCAGCTGAACCAAAGCTAAAGTAGAAACGTATTGCCATTTGCCCTAAAATGCATCTACATGTCTGAACACATCGACCAGTTGGTAATGGTCTAGGAATGGAGGCCAGCGGATCAAGTCTTTCCCCATTGTCCCATGTGCATGCTAGAACCCAAGGCACGCCTAATTAAAGCATACATGAAATCCATGCGGCTACAATTGGTACAGACGTCCTTCAAACGGTCTCAAAAAGATGAGGTCTGGAGTAGAGCTTGCTTCGCATGTCATGTGGTTCGACATGAGTAGCCTCGAAGTCGACAAGTTCACGCCGTGATTTACATAGTTCCACGAGGAGGCGCAGCCGGAGAAGTTCAGCACGACAAGATAGCATTTGTGTTTGGATTTTCGCTTGTATGCCCAGATGATGGGGTTTTCCACGTCCAAGCATTCGTATGACCCGTAGTACTGGAACCAAGTCAGTATCAGAAAATATGGCCAGCGCTCAAAAGGTGTGCTTGCCAGAGTCGGGTTGGCCTTGCGCATGGTGATCAGAGAGCGATAGAATGACCAGACCGACTCAGGACTGTGTCTCTGGCTGGCGTGGCACCATTCTCCACCGTGATCAGAGGCTGGAAGCCACGGTTTGGCTGCCGGGTCTGTGAATCCCCCATGGGGATCCTCAGTCCACTGACAGGAATGTCTGTCAGTGATATGACGGCCAAAGGTGAAGTTAATGCGGTGTCTCACCGGAATGGGTATCCGAGTGTTATCGCGACCTTTCTGTATGATGGCCTTTTTGGCCAACTCCAGCTTTTGTGGTGCTTCTGTTCCTGCGTCTTCACAAGCCCTTCCTTATGTGAGTAATTGGTCAATATGCCTGGTCAGAATAAGTGACACGTACGCTTTCCAATATTGGATTGTCTCGATGTCTTGATTCATTTCTTCCGAAAAGAGTCCCGGGTTGATCATCCCTAGTTCCTGCCCCTGGAAGATGAGATTTGTGCCCTGAAGCGTGAACTGCCATAGAGCAAGCAACTTGGCACACAGAGCCCGAAATCGCGGACTGTTGGTAGTGAATCTGGAGATGCCTCTTGGCTGATCGTGATTCTCCATCCAGACTGTGTTCCATCCCCCATTGTCGGCCAACGTTTCCTGCCACTCGTTGATGATTCGTTTCAATTCGGGGAGCTCCCATTCCCGCAGCATCCACTTGTCGCCATCGTGACAGTCGAGCTCTACATGCTGGAATTGAATGACCAGGTTTAGTTCGGGCCGAGAATTGAATCGTGATGTATATCGAACAGCTTCAGGAGCGGAGACGCCGCAGGACATCTCTGCTAGGGTCATGCAGTCATAATGAGAGAACACTTCCTCATGCATCTCCTGCAAGTACTCATGAATACGAGGTCTTTGGAAGCATGTCAGCCTTGCAGCCCCGACAGGAATGGAACCTGCGGTGGGAGTAATCATACCCGTTTGCAAACAAGTAATTTGCCGGCTGCCATATTGAACCTTCCTTGGAGATGGGAGCATCTGGAAAGGATGATGTCTTTGACACCAAGTTCATCGTGTCGAGCTTCACCAGTGTGACGAGTGGTCAGTCGTGAGGACTACAGCAAGGCAAACACAATTGCTCACCCGGAATCCATCCACTCCCTTGTCTAACCAGAACCTCAACACACTGTACAGTTCTTTTCGCACTTCCTCGCAATCCCAATTTAGGTCGGGTTGATTCTTGCCAAATATGTGCAGGTCTTGATCTTCCGTCAGCCCCATATTCAGACATTAGAATGATCAGAATGACAAAGTACGCACAGAACTCGCCTGCCAACTCGTCCCACTCCCAAACCGAACCTGCCCCAGACAGAGTGAGCTTAAAGGACGAGGGATGAACATGAAAGCTCCGGGACATACCAGTAAATGTACTCTCCCAGTTATTTGGAGGTATACGATTGCCAAACTCATCTAGCTTCCCTTTGCTCCAAAAATACCAGTCTCGCTTACCTAGGCTGGGATCTTTTCGAGCGCGTCGAGAGGTTTGGAACCATTCGTGCTTGGATGAATACTAGTCAATACGCCATTATTATCCTATCATCCATTGTGGACTCACCTCAGTTGCAGTGTGATTGAGAGCGATGTCCAAGATCAACCTGAGTCCTCTTCGATGTGTTTCCTCCACCAGGAGTTCCATGTCCTGCATGGTTCCGAAAACTGGATTAACCTTTCGATAGTCACTAATGTCATACCTGCAATCTTCTCGTCAGTCTCTCGATACAACGCTTCATGGCCCCAGCTCGTCTTCATACCCCATGTCCCGCATTGGTGATTCATAAATAGGTGAAATCCAGACCACGTCAATACCGAGCGCGACGAAATAGTCGAGATGATTAACTATCCCGCGAAGGTCTCCTTTGCCATCTCCATCGGTGTCTTGAAAGCTCTGAATCAATATCTGATAAATGGTTGCCTTCTGCCACCAACGCAGCTTGTCGAGACTGTCTGACTCTTGACATTCTTTTGATGCATCAGGGCTCTGCGCCCTGTCTGTGTTGATCGGATGAAAATCTGAGCTAGACATAAAGGAGACGTCTTCTCTCGCGCGTACGCTTCCATGCTACAAGACGGAGCGACGCACGAACGTTAGGAAATTCAAAATTATCGCATATCTGGTGTGAGGTGGTATCTGTTCCGCGGCTTTGTTTTCCAGTCAATTTCTAACGGTCTTGTTGAGGTCATAGGATGGTCATTTCATCCGACGGATATCTATTCCGTGGGATGTCCTTCCTACGCTTCGAAAATATATCATCGATGATGATGGCACCGTCAAATAGATTATCTTGGGAGGCAAATATTGCCCCAGCTGTATAAATGACTACTTATTCTTTCATGTCAATCGCTCCGTCCAAGGATGTTTCAACTGAGACGATTTTTTCCTCAGAGAGCCTTCCGTGGGTTGCGAATCTTGACTCCCACATCTGCCAGACCATCTAAGTCAGATCATCAATACTACCAGCCTCCAATAAGTTCTCTCATCAGACACAAACCTTTTTCGACAACCGCAAAAATGCCATATCCAACGACTCGGAACAAGTGCGTGACGGCGTCCGGCACGTTCAAGCCGCAAATTCTCGATATGGATCGAGAATGGTGGCGAGAGATCATCATCTATGAGATCTACGTGCAGTCGTTCCAGGATAGCAACAATGATGGCATTGGTGATCTTCGCGGCATCATCCAGCGGCTCGACTATCTGAAAGATCTTGGGGCGGATATGTTGTGGCTGACGCCAATCTATGAATCACCCCTGGAAGATCAAGGCTACGATATTGCAAATTACAAGGGTATCAATCCCATGTATGGGACCATGAAAGACTGGGAAGACCTTGCTGCAGAAATTCATAGGAGAGGAATGAAGATAATGATGGACATGGTGTTCAACCACACCAGCTCTCAGGTGAGCGGATCTAGTGCCGAAACACCATTAATTCTGCTAATAGTTGGCCAGCATGCATGGTTCTTGGAGTCGAAGAAAAGCCGAGACAACCCGAAGAGAGACTGGTACTTCTGGCGAAGGGGAAAGATAGGCAAAAACGGAGAGCGCTTACCTCCTAACAATTGGGAAAGTCTGTTTGGAGGTTAGCAAATCTCTCTATTCAGCCAGCCAAGCAATGCACTATCATACTAATGCATCACATAGGTCCGGCATGGAAGTATGATGAGCATACAGACGAATGGTGTAAGTCTTCCAGATATGTGGTTTACCCCAATGATAGAAGGCTCACCAATAACAGACATGCATCTGTTCTCGCCATCTCAGCCAGACCTGAACTGGGACAACCCTGAGGTACGGAATGCAATCTTCGATGTGATTGATTTCTGGGGAAGTAAAGGAACGGACGGCTTCCGGGTAAGTCAGCCATAACCCCCGGACAGATTTGCTTCTGACGAGACCTATTTGTCCTAGTTTGATGTTATAAACCTTGTCTCCAAGACACCCGGTCTTCCAGATGCGCCCATTGTGACCCCCGATAAGTACGAGCAACCTGCCGTGCCATTATTCACGAACGGGTAAGCCTCTTAGGGAAGTAGCTCGAAGCACCGAGCTCTGACAAGATCCAGTCCCAATATCCACAAATACATGCATGAGATGAATCGCAACGTGCTGAGCAAATACACCAATTGCACGGTAGGTGAAATGCCGTGTGGTGTGGACGAATACGAGTCCAGTGAGTATGTGGCCAAGGAGCGCCAGGAGCTCTCCATGGTTTTCCAGTTTCACCATATGGATCTGGATGGTGAAAATGGAGACAAATGGAAGCCTCGCAAGTGGGAGCTCTGGGAATTCGAGAAGGTCTTCAGGATTTGGCAGCAGCATATGCTGGGCAATAACGGTAGGTGACAGCTCAATTCATCCTTGGGAAGCAAGAGCTGAGAGACCCAGGTTGGAATTCTCTGTATCTTGAGAATCATGACCAAGCCCGGTGTGTGTCACGGTTTGGCAACCCCGATCCGCGGTACAGAGCCGTGTCAGCGAAGATGTTGGCTACAATCCAGCTCTCTCTGAGAGGAACCCCTTTCATCTACCAGGGCCAGGAATTGGGTACCCCCCATCCGCAGAACTGGAAGATTGAAGATTATAACGATGTTGAGACGCATGCATACTACAATGCGTAGGCTATTCGCAGCCAATATTCCCTTGGTTTATCATTTACTGACTCATTTTACAGTCAGTACAAAGCTCGCAAGGAAAAAGATCCCTCCAAGGAGCCTGACATGTCCGATGTGATGCATGTCATCCGCCTCAAAGGACGGGACAATGCGCGTAGCCCTATTATGTGGAATAATGCGCCCAATGCAGGCTTCACCTCACCAGATGCCAAACCATGGCTCCGAATGAACGATGAATATGCCGATATCAACGTCCAGACTCAGGATCGTGATCCCGACTCGGTCCTGAACTACTATAAGAAGCTGTTGCATATCCGCAAACAACATCCACTGATGGTATGATTAATCATAATGATCAAAAAATGAGGTAGTCAAGCATTGCTGACCGGAGGTTCCCAGTGGTACGGAGTCTATATTCCCATCAATGCGAGTGATCCCAAGGTCTTCTCTTTCCTGCGGACGCAAGGGCCGTGGCGCACCTTGATCTTCTGCAACTGGTCAGCGGAACACTCCGATTTTGAGATTCCCGAAGAAATTGACATAGACCTGGCTATCATGCTCATCGCCAACTACCATGTGGATGAATATCAGCTGCAGCAGCAGGTCCGACTCAGGCCATATGAGGCCCGCATCTACTCCCTGCGTAACTAAACAGGTAAGGCATTTTAGAGGCAGGTTAAGTCTAAGAAGTTCATTATGCATTGCCGAGATTGCAACAGATTGCTTATCACTGGCTACAAAACTTCTTTCCATTCAGGCGCCTTGCAGCTATCTATAGAATTGAGTTATATTCATTGACCTAATCTAAACAGAACGAAGACTTCCATCATTCAACTCGATTGTTGGTTCAGTAATCCTGATCTGTAGCCCATATATTCTAAAGCTCACTGCTCATTCTCAAACGGCAACCCCGACTCCTTCCGAATAGCTCCATAGACAGCCGCGATATCCCCCTTCTCCCCCTTCTCGGCCTTGACCTCCTGCAGATACGCATCCGTGACCTCAACACTACGCAGCCGCATACCAGCCGCACTAGCCAAGCTGGCCGCATGCCGCAGGTCCTTCCGCGCCAAGTCTACCGCGAAGAGCGGCTCCTCACGCTTGTAGTAGTCGCCCGTACACATCCGGTCCGCGTATTTGGCGAACATGCCCCCAACCAGCGCATGCATCCACTGCTGGTAGACATCGGCCCCGAGCCCGGACTTCTCCGCAGCCACGAGTCCCTCGGCGATCGACTCGACCGTGTTGAGGATGAATGTGTTGCCCAGGACCTTGAGGGTGCTGGCGCGGCCGACGTCGTGGCCGCTCATGTCGATCGTGGCGCGCGCGGTGACGCCCTCGAAGAACGGCCTGATGCGGTTGATGGCGGTTGCGTCGCCGGCTGGTACGACGACTAGCTGGCCTGCGTCTGCGAAGGCTGGCGCGCCGAAGACGGGGCAGGCGATGAAGGAGGCGCCGCGCGGGGTTAGGGCGGCGTGGATTCGGCGGGAGGTGTCCGGGTGGACGGTTGAGCAGTCGACGACGACCTTGGACGTGAGGTCGAGGGAGGAGTCGGCAAGAATGGTGGTGATGATCTGGTCGAGGGCGGGATCGTCACCGACGCAGATGAAGACGATGGAGGCGTCCTTGACGGCTGCGGGGATGGTGGAGGTGACGGTGACAGGGGCTTTGGTTGAGCCGATGGATTCGGCGAATGCAGAGGCTTTGGCGACGGTGCGGTTGTAGAGCGTTAGAGAGGACTGCGGGCCTTTTTGAGCAATGTTCTTGCTCATTCCCTGGCTTGTGTTAGCTTGTTTATTGGGCGAGGGATGATTTGAAGGTATACCCGTCCGATGTTTCCGAGGCCAATAAAGGCTACACTTTCACCAGCCATCTTCACAGGTAGAACAGCAGGATATGAGATATACAGCAGGAACTAAAGTAGAAAAGAAACTGTTTGGAGATGGCAATTCTAGATGCCTTTTCTTATTGTATGAAAACAACTGCGGGGCACAGTAGACGGTGCGGGGTGAACACAGTGTAGATAAGCCGCTACCGGCGAGAAGATGACTCCAATTCACGGTCTACGTGAAGGAAAGGTGAGGGGAGAATCATTCCATTTAACTACCTAGGAGCGTAAGGCACATTTCTCTGTGCGTCCTCTTTGACTCAAACAAACACTGTCCTCCTCCGATTTCTCCCTAAGCCGTTAACGGCATCCGTCCTGCCCGCGCGGTCCGCACGTTCCCATCTGTTCTGAATCTCAAGCACCACCAGACTTCAATCTCAACTCAGCAACAGACACCTCCCCAGATTGAACACACTGACTTCTAACCGACCCCTACTTCGCCGCAACGTCGTAGGGGTCGGTTAGAAGTCAGGGAAGGATGCACAGCTGGACGTCTTCCTCTAGTACAAGGCGTTCAGAGTTCCCAACGCGATCTCCTGGGAAGTAAGCTCCTCTGCGGTTCTCTCCTCGTTTCCGGCTGGGACCTGCTGGACGTTCACCTCTCCTGCCTGGTCTTTCTGAGGCTGATCCTTCTTGTCTTCGCCTTTCTTCTGAGCCTTGATAACCTCTATTATCTTCTCGCACGCGACGACACGTCCTTCCTGAGGGCCCAACTGGGCAGCAAGTACTTTTGCGTTAGCAAAGATTCTAGGACTGTCATTGCTGGCCAAGACTCGAATCAGAGCGCGTCCCAAGTGCTTTCCATTGATAGCTGGGGCGGTCTTTCGGTTGGCCCACACGCCGATTTTTAGCCACTCAACGCGGGCAGCGAAGTCGTAAGTGTCGAACCAAGTGGGAAGGATGACCTGCGGAACGCCAGCTCTGCGGAGTCGTCGTTAGTCGAAGCTGCAAGGACGGAAATGTTGGCTCGCAGACTCACCTAATTGCCTCATGGAACGAATTGGAACCACCATGATGAATGATGCATTCAATGTGGCCGCTCATCAAGAGAGACATAGGTTCGACACGCAGCCAGTCAGTGATACGCACGCGTCTATCTGCGATAGCGCCGCGAATGCTTTCGAATGCCTTGTCCTCAACGTTGATCTCTGGGTTCCATTTCAATTTCCAGAGGATCTGAGTCTCGGGCTTCCTCTCGAGCAGCAGAGCTATGCCCTCAGCGAACTGTCTGGCCGTGGCATTATTGAACACGACATGAGAGCCAAAGTTGGCGAGGACAGTGGGGCCGCGACGGACAAACCTGGCCAAATCCGCATTCTCTGTTTCCAATGCGTCCCAAGGACGGACGATGGGGCCGCAGAGCGTGAAGTTGCTGGGGACACGGCGAGAGAACTCATACTCTTTCTTCGAGGGTACAAGGAATGGGGTTTTGTCACCGGAGCGGGAGATCATACCAGGGGTCTTGCCGCTGAGTTCGTTCTCGTTACGGTATCTCTTCAACTCCTTCAGCTCAGATGAATTGTGGATAGCCAGTCCGAGACCCAGAACCAGAATGGTGTTGGGAATGACCTGGTGCAGTGGCAAAGGGTACAGGTAACCAGAGCAGAGACTATTTAAGTGAGTCAACGCAAGAAATCGCTGCAAGATGGAGTTACTCACGCGGGAAATTTCCAGAAGTTGGCGAGCCTTGGCTGACAGTGGTCCTTGAGAGTATTGGGACTCAAGACGAGATACGGCATCTTCAGCTTGAGGCACGCATCGATGGCCGGAGCAAACAATGGATCAACCACAACGACAACTGGCTGAATGTCCTGGATGACGGAAAAGCACTGAAAGTATACCGCCATGTACTCACTTCCGTTCCAAGGAGCGAGAGCGTTGATCAGCACAGACTTGTATGCGCTCATGGCGCCCCTCAAGCCGACACGATGAATGTTGAAAGTACGACGGTTACCGACCTTCTGGATGTACGCGTCTTGCATCGACAGTCCGCACAGCGGATGGAAAGTAGCTTCCTGCTGAGCGGATGCGAGGCTTTTGGCGCGTGCATTCATCATAGTGACAGTGGGGCCAAGCACGGGGAACGAAGCGATATGGACATCATACTCGGGACGCAGGAGGAACTCATGAGTGACAGCCAGACAAACAGAAGACTGTCCCAGCTCACCGTTAGTGAGGAAGAGGACTTTGGCTTTCTCGTCTTCGTCCATCTTGACTGGACCTTGACTGCAATGAACGTGATGAGACTAAACGAAACAAACGAGGCGTGACGAAGCAAAGAGCCTTGATTGTGAAAGATGATACACTTGGAGCTAAGCGAGCAGCGACGAGAGTATGGGAGAATGGGTGATTGCGAAAGAAAGTGATGGTGATGAGAGAGGAGAGGAGAAAGAAAAGTGAAAATTGTGTTCGTGTGTGTGTTGATAAACAGGTGAACGACTCAGCGACTCAGACAGGGCACATGACGCCTAAGTACACAGTCAGAGCGATGCGATATCTCGGCGTCAGTCAGATCTGTCAAGTGCTGGAGCTTCACTACTCATAGGAATACTATGCCCTGGCGGCGATGTACCTAAGTTGAAAAGAATCATTTGGCCGCACGGTCATGTTCATGGAGCCACAGGTGCAATCCTCTTTATTCTATCTCATACTCAGATTTCCTTATGCCATTTGGATGATTGCAGCGACAAGAAAGCCAGAACATGGTCATCATCCCTCTACCAAAATAAATAGTCTCTCCTGATCGTTTCCAGGCCCAGCTACCAGCCGCTCATTGCCCCAGACCTCTACAATGCAGGTATCTATAGACATGACCACCATACATCGATCCCTATCTTCCATCGCAGCATAGGAAGCCAAGTCAATTGCCGCGGGGAACCCCATGAGTACACGGAAGAAGCCGAGACTCAGAACCTTTCGCTAACTACTTCCTCGTTTCTTAGGAGCCTGCGATTGCACGAGATGAGAAGACCTGTCCGAATCCCAGTTACTGACAGAATGACGACGGACCTATCAAGCAACTGAGAGGCATCCGCAATACTCGTAAGAATCATCTCAGGCCTCGAAGACGACATTCGACTAGTGCTTGCTCATAACTCGTCCAGAGATGTCCGCGGTAAGCCTGTGTATGGATATAGACGGAAAAATACGCAAGCGCTCGCGGTGCAGGGCTTTGACGGAAATGATATATGTCTCTGCTACAGGTATAGGCAACCTTATCATCGTCGACTCACGGCAATACCAAGGGTTGGTTGGTCGGGGCTTGAAGGCCTGGGGTATAAGACACCGCTCGTCAGTCTCGAATCAGAATCCTCTTTCTGAACGAGGTATATATGGCTAGGACTACGTTACGGTGTACTTTGCTTCGAGTGACCGATGTTGGGCAAGCTTGTGATTGAATGTTGATTAGGTTCTGTCCGATCTCATCTATGTACAATTGGATCGGGTATGAATACCTCGAAGAGGTCGTGGTGTGTTAAAGGGTCATTTAGACAAGTGTTGTGCCGAGTGTCCTGCGGCATAGCACGTTTGCTCTGCTAATTAACAGGGAGCATTCCTGCTACCATTATAGCTACGAATGTGGGCCGTAAGCAGGAAGTCAAAATGAACTTGATGGAGAATGTTCCAAGTGATAGAAGCAGAAGTGAGGCATCACTGAGGTATGACAAGCTAATGCAAAATCGTTTTTTTCTTCAACTAATCCTTCTGACAACGTCCACTGGCAGCAGAATTGCGAGTGTTTATTCGATCGATATCATACGGATTCTCCTCATACTGAGTCGCCGTACGACCCAGCGATCGCCCAGACATCTTCGAGGCTCGAGACGCCCTCCTACCCATATCAATCGCAGATGGAACACTAGACAGGCTGCCAGTCTCACTATCGCTTTCCACATCAACCGCAGCAGCTTCGACCTCAGCATCTGCCTTCTCGATGACAGGCTCTTCGCGCCGAGCTTCCTGCTGATTGCTCTGCGTAAGACGTTGCATGAATGCATCGGCCTCGGCGGCGTAGCGGCAGCGCTTCCGGATGCGCGCGCCGTATAGATAAAACACAATGGGTATTGGGACGCAGGCTAGAGCCAGGAATGCAGGAATCGATGAAGCCCAATGAATTCCTAAGAAGCAATCAGCATATGGTCAAACGAATAGTATATCACGTGACTTACCCAGCCCTGAGTAGAGATAGCTGGTGAAGAGAGGAAAGGCTGCACCAAAGAGGGACCGGAGGGCGGAGTTTGCTGCGAGAACAGATGCGGAGTAGATGGTATATGCATCGATCAGGTAGTTGAATACGCTGAGAAACACGAGAACTAGCCCGAAACCAAAGGGTGCTCCGGCAGCAATCGAGACCATCCAGTGAATTGAGGGCGAGTTTGTCCAAGCGAACCAGAAAAGACCGATAGGCAAGGCAATAGCTCCGACGATACTTGGAGGCAGACGGACTTCGGGAGGAAGGCGACCCGTTGTTTGTCTGCACAGTTTGGCGTAGTGCATGTTCTCTGGGAATGTGTAGATGACAGCGATAATCATACCGACCAGGATCCCTAGGAAAGCCAGTCCTCCGATACCCTCATTCCAACCGCGGGCCTCCTGGAAGACAATTGGAAAGGCGGCAAAGCAAAGGTATAGGATGCCGTAGATGATGGCCATATATATGCAAAATAGAAACACTATAGGCTCACGGAACAGAAGACGCCATGGCCGCGATAGTGCTGTAGTCAAAGTCTGCTGGAGCGACAGTTTACCTCGTTCGATGTCCAGCTTACTACGGTAGACCTTGCCACTCAGTTCAGAGAGCTTTTCAGCGCGCCTGCGCAAGAGTACTGGGGCGTATGTTTCTGGCAGAAACACACAAAGGCATATCCAGATGACGCCCGAAAAGATGGCCAAGAACCCTTCCACCCAGCGCCAACCAGCACCAGAGCCGAGGAAACCTCCGATAATTGGACCGATAGCTGGTCCGCAAAGAGGTGCGGCGGAGAAGAGGCTGATAGCAATGCCCCGTTCGGCGGCCGGGAACATATCGGCAATGCTTCCACCTGCATTGCCAAATGGAGACGATCCAAAGAAACCGGCCAAGAATCGCAGTATGATCAATGTTTGGATATTTCCAGAGCCTGCACATCCAGCATTGAAGGCAGTAAGCAAGCAAAAAGTGATGGTGAAAACGTTGCGACGACCAAATACTTCGCTCATCGGTGCCCAAATCAGCGGTCCGAACGCAAATCCAAGGACGAAAAGGGATATTCCTAGAGTGGTGACTTCTCTTGAAGAGCCCAACTCTTTCATGACCTCGGCCATGCCTCCCGAGTAGGCAGAAGATATCAACGCAATCGCCAGGGTAGTCAAGGAGACCAAGATCGTGAGCGACCATTTCAGGATAGAGCTGAAATTCATCGGATTGCGCGAGTCACCAGGGATCCAAACAACAACAAAGGGATCATCATCGGTGCCTCTTCCAGCGTAAGGATGATTGATCACTTCGTTCGTGACCACCTTTTGATCAAAGACCAGGCGCCAATACGGGATCTTCGAGGCTTGAGGCGCCTCGCCTTCAAAGCCAGCCATAGTTGGCGCAGCGACTGCAGTATCGTCTGTCAGAGTCCGCATAACCAAGAGCTAGCAGGTTATATCCAGTCTTAAAAAGTCCATAAACTCACCTATCGATTTCTGATTCAATTCGGAATTGCAGAAATCATTTGGCCTGCGCTTTGTTCTCCGAATATTAGGATGACTCCTTTCTTGGATACGTCTTCATTTCCTCTTCTCTGTTCGCAACTTGGATGAAGATCGCCAGGTATATTGTGAAGGCATAACGGGATGATATATGGTAATGGTATCGAGTGCCGAAAGAAGCCTCGGCAAGAAGCGAAAGACAGACGGATTTGATTATAATCCAACATATTCACGAATCAGAGATTGCAGGGATCTAGTTTGTCGCCTAAATCTCAGTTAGTCAATAAACCTTACGCAATAATACTGAAAGCTTGAATTTTATTCGAGACTTGTAGATTGCGGGTCCAGTATCCATGAGATGAAAAACATAACTACGCCTCTTATCTCCACCAGCACTCTCGAATTCGAAGTCAAACATACTGACCATTATCGGTGACCATACGGTTGAAATTGATTTCTCGGATCCCGGCAGGATGTTGGATGTCAACGAGAAGTTCAATCTGCATAAACAAATTCGACCGCAGTGACTGGTAAGGCCACCCTAAAGCTGGTCGATTCTTTTCTTTTCTGTTGTAGAAACAAGCAACGGGACCCAGCGCTCGGCAACCGGGTCCAGCGCTGCGTACCTGAACCCCTGAAATAGGCCGAGAATTGGTCTTGAGAGGTAGATGCTCAAGACATCAACATCGCCCGCTGTTCTTCTCAAGTCTCTTCTTCTTATTATCATGATAGTTCTATCCCCTGGATAATAACGCTGCTATGTTCGGCATCTCCGACTTATTCTGGAGTCTGGACTCGTAAACCAGAAACCGGCAAATCTTGCCGATAAGCGGGCCCACCAGGTAGGCGAGTTCGAGATATACCCGGAAGTTTGCTGCCGAGCCAATCGAGACGACATTGAGTTCCCAGGAGCAACGCCAGGGTTTGTTGTACAGTGTTACTCCTTCTGATTGCTTCAGGAGTGCATGATGGAGGAATAAAGGTGGACAAGAAATGTGTCCTTGTTTGAAAATACTGTTCCTCTGCAACGTAGAGTTTTGCGTGAAAATCAGCAACTGGCTGTTTGTCTCACGGGTGAAATGTAGGTAGAGGAGTTCGAGGTCGAAGCAACAGCGAGCTCTTTGCGTTTGACCAGTCTGATAATTTTTGAAGTGAGAGTCAGTATGGAAACAACAGACGGCCAGATGCGAACGAAACATGCCTTTTCTGAGCGGCGGGGTTAAGGGCCTTTATGGATTTCCATGATGGCTATGTTTTTGCCGTCGGTGTGTGAAAAGATCCAAGCAAATCTGGTACCTGAAGGGAAGTAGTTGTTGCACAGTAAGTGAAGTTTGTTCACTGTGAGAAGAGTAGCTGCACATGACTCCAGAGAAAGCCCTTTGAATGCTTGATCATACACCATCATTTTGCTACAGATTCGTTGAGCAGGTAATTCAAATATTGACCTTGCATGTCTAGACAAATTGCCATTAACTACATATATGGAAAATAACTTACACTTAAGAGAAAGTGCCTGCGATTTGAAGGCATCGATAATTCGAACTACTGGTGCTCTCATGAGAAAATATATAAGTATACTGCAGGAAATGGTCTCCAAGCAGCGTCTATCCACAGATGTCCAACAACAGTTCGGACCAAACAGCTGGCTCATGAATAGTCTGCGCGAAGAGGAGATATATGACCAGTTGACAATGCTATATAGGTGCATATAAAAAGTAACTAATGGAAATATGCAAGCCACACCATTCTCCTATAGCGAAAGTGCAATCTGCATATCCTTTAATGTTCTGTTGGTACTTTGAGAAGCTGCTAGTCGCCCTTCACACAATGTATTCACGAAGACGCATGATAAGAATAAGCATGTGTTTGTCCTCAGTCTCTATTATACCCGAGGCTGAGTAAAAATCACAGCCCTGGTGTAATCTCGTTGGTCCTGCTGTGACCGTTCAACAGCCAGTAGCAGGCGTGTGGTACGGATATGCAGTTCTGCAGTGGATAGTTGTCAGCATCGGCTCTGGCTCAACGCAGTAGCGGCAACACCAGACCTTCAATATCAACCTCATAACTAGCAGGTGGCGTCTCATCACGATGCATAAGAATAGGGAATTGCTGTTGGGAGACCTCCTTCTGTCGTACCCGAAGCTTGAGACCTACATTCTGGCCTGTGTCGACCCATAGAATTGGACCGTCGGTTGAGTTGCTGGGAGCATCGCTACTAGTCTTCTGTTCTTGATCCCTTAACCAGTCTCGGAAGAGCCTGACCACGCCGTCTACGACCTCGGTGGTGCTTAAAAGAAGATCAGTTCCGGGCACTACCTTCACCACACTCACGACGACGCATAGCTGGGAGAAATTCTCGAAATCTTCGAGATTAACGGGCCTTGTTACGGTCGGATCCTCCTTGCCGAGTTCACCCTCAAGGAGGTCTATGAGAGTTGTTGTCAGCCTGGTCCAAACACATGGCTTTCTTCCTTCCGGATCTGTCACGCAAGTCTCATACCTGAAGATGGAATTATCCTCGCGCCACTACCTCTCTGCTCAATAGTCACTTCTGGACGAAATCGTGAATAGAGAGAGGTCAGTCTTCCCAGTCTCTTGGCTGTGTCTACGTCCTCATACAGCGAGCCCTTCCCCTCATATCGGTCGCTTAAGCCATCTGTGCCAAGATACTTGCAGAACAAGCGGGGTTCGGTAAGCTTAGAGCTTGGGTGAAAGCATTCGAGGATAAGCTTGTACTCTTTCAGGGCCGCGGCTAGCAGAAGACGATAATGAATGATGCGTAAGACCAGGGCATGAAAGCGATGGGAGATGGTCGCTAACGGGAGCAGTTCACGCGTGGAGAAGGGGGATAGGATGTGCACAAAAACCTAAAGTCCGAAATGAGGGATATTAGTCTACGGCAAAGACTTAAGGTTATGATCCCTCAGGGAATACCTCATTTGGCAGAGAGTAGAGATGAAGTTGCGAAGTCTTGCTGGAAGCCATCCTGCTGTCCAGTCCAGCCTCGATGACGTGGGAAGCCCGGCGTTTGGACGGAGTTCATCGACAAGAGTGACGGCACATCCTAAGAGTCACTTCGAACATGAGACCGATCTCTCATAATCTCATGGACAGGCACAGTTTGAACATCAGAAGCATACCAGATTGTGGCCGATAAGCGTTGCTGATAAGCTCAACAGAGCTGCCCCTCATTTATCCGAAGCTCTTTGAGAGGTACTAGTTCTACTGACGTCAGCCCGATTCCGTTGCGATGATGTGTTCGGCTCGGCGTGGGAAAATTCGGCTGCCCGTTCTTCAACAGGAAAATGGCCCGGTTGTGATTGAGTAACATGGCTAAAATGAATTTTACCGAGGCCTATTTGAGCTTTCCTCCATATATCCTGATTGGTTGCGCTGAAATCGGGTTATTTGACTCCGTGGGACATCGTGCTATACATTCGATCTTCGACTCAATAACAGCTCTCTAGAATATGCTCAGTTGAAGACATAATATCAAGCAGTGAGCGCTCAAGAGAGAAGCTATATACAGACTGAATGGCTGATCTATCCGACCATATTCAGCCGAGCGCTTGGTGCGCGCCTCAGTGGAATGGAAACAAAATGGACCGAGCGGAGACCCCGCGACAACTTTTCCGGAGCCCCGCCGCATTGACCGGCCTCCTGGTTGGGCAGATGACATTGAAACCCTTTCTCTACTGGACAGTTTTACGTTTTCCTTTTCTTCTCTTCTTTTCATTTCTCAGGTCGCTTGTTTGTTCAGTCTTTCGTTGAATATCCCCTCAATTATCTACAATGGTTGAAAGCGTTCTCGACGACATCTCGCACCGGAGGTTCAACCCCCTCCGGGGATCTTACATCCTAGTTTCTCCTCACAGGACTAAGCGCCCATGGCAGTAAGTTGGAAAAATATTCTTGAGTGACGAAACATCATTGACCAAGTAATCGCGCAAACAGAGGACAGCAGGAGAGCCCGTCCAAGACCACCTTGCCCGCTTATGACCCTGCTTGCTATCTGTGCCCAGGTAACAAGCGCGCGCAGGGAGACACCAATCCCAAGTATGACAAGACGTTCGTCTTTGTCAACGATTACAGCGCCGTCAAGGAGGAGCAGGCTCCTTATAACCCTGAGGGCGGAGATAGTGCGTTCCCAGATGCAGAGACGAGGAAATGACGGAGCCGTCACTAATGCGCAATCCATCTAGATGTCGAGTCATTCTTTCTCAAGGCGGAACCTGTAACGGGCAAATGCTATGTTTTGACCTTTTCCGCGGCCCATAACCTCACCTTGGCAGACCTGTCGCCAGCCGAGATCGTCCCTGTCATTGACGCATGGGCCGAGATCTACTCGGCCCATTTGTCGCCCAAGTCTCCTCTGGCCGCAGTGGCTCCTGCGACCACACTGCCTCCCAACTCCCCCATTGCCAACTTGTCCAAGCCCAAGGAGCAATATAGGTACATGCAGATCTTCGAGAACAAGGGCGCTGCGATGGGCTGCTCGAATCCCCACCCCCACGGTCAGGTCTGGACCACCAGCTCGCTGCCTGAAGAGCCAGCGATGGAACTGGTGCAGATGAAGAAATACCGACGCGAGCACCAAGGCAAGCATATGCTGGAAGACTATGCCGCCCTGGAATGCCGGAAGCAGGAGCGCGTCGTGTTCGAGAATGAGGCTTTCCTCGTCGTCTGCCCGTGGTGGGCAACCTGGCCGTTCGAAACCATGATCGTCAGCAAGAAGCACAAGCGCGCGCTCGTCGACCTCAATGAGAACGAGAAGGCCCAGCTGGCCGAGGCCATCGCCGAGATCACCAGACGTTACGACAACCTCTTCGAGACACACTTTCCTTACAGCATGGGCATTCACCAGGCGCCGCTCGAGGGCACCGATGAGGAGATCGAGTCTTCGTACCTGCACCTGCATTTCTACCCTCCGCTGCTGCGCAGCGCAACCGTGCGGAAATTCCTGGTCGGGTAGGTCCTCTACAATTCGCGTCTTTGATATATCTGCTAATCGACACCAGCTATGAGATGATGGCCGAGCCCCAGCGTGATATTACCCCTGAACAAGCGGCTGCGAGATTACGTGGTTGCGGAGGAGAGCTGTACAGGAAGAAGATGGACGCATGAGGCGAGTCAGAGGAACCAACTTTTGTATGAATAATTAGGTTAGTGCTAGGGATACCCATATCCTGTCTTGGAAGGACGAATACGGTCTCGACCTCGGTCAGCTTAGTACCGAGCCGCTGAGACAGTACAGCAAACCCCAAAGTTGTAGATGAGATATCCATGTCCACTGAGAGAGTCAAGACCGAGTAGCAATTTTTTAGACTCTACGCAGAGAGATAAGCTTCCCTCTGCGTCAACATCCAGGTCAATGTCGACGACGCAACAATCAGCGGGCTCACAAACCGCCCCTTGAGCTGCGCACTACCAAAAGCCAACCACTCGCCGACAAAGTGGACAAGGGCAAGGCCAAAGCTCCAGATTGCAAGGTCGTATACAGCGGGAGTGGTGATATTGTAGGCCGCGTACATCCGGACGACGGCTGAAAGGAAAGTCCAGGTGCCAAAGGTGCGGGAGGACAGAGGGGTTGTGAGCGAGCGGCCATCAGCGGTTCTGGCATTGTAGAGCTCTGCGGCGTAGTTGTCTGAACGGTAGCATTGAAGGCTGTTGATCGCAGAGACCACGGAGACCTGTTCAGCAAGGATGGTCAGTTGTGATTCCGTTGGGATTTTGTTTACAGCAGAGTCGAGCAGTAGAGACGCGTACCAAGACGAGCCATTTGGGCAGGAGACCCTCGAAAGGAGGTAGGTAGGAGAGGAGACTGGTCATTATGTAGATGGAAATGCGATTGGTATTAAATCGATTAGGTTACAGCGAGTTTGCTTGTCATATGCATCTACCTTGTGGACGATGAAGGGTGAACACCAGACTAAGGGGGCCGAGGTACGGCGGACTATTGGTACAGTATATACCCACTCCGCAGCCATGAGTACCTTACCTAAGGTAGGGAACTTTAGATAACTTTGAATACCACCGAATCGTCATAGACTTCCTTAGGGACATTGAATACTACCTTAAGAGGTATATGTTTTGAATGTCCTGCCACTAGTGGATCTCCCCGACAAAATGTCTTCCTAGTTTCTACACCGTATGCATAGCGCTCTCTTATATGAGTATTTCCATGTCCTTGCTATATATACTATAGGATGAATTAAATCAGGCTACATGATGATTTCATATCCTAGTATACATGCCATTGAATATTCGTGGAGGTAGCAGCATTGAGTGAATAATAAACGAGTGATAAGCACCTTTTGTAGAAGCTGTCCGCCGTAATATGGCTGGCCGAGGATGTTCGGTCTTGGCGCGATGTTTCTCCCCAACAATTTTGACTTCTCCACGTGCGGCGCGCTCCTTCAATTGATAATAACATTGTACTCCCGCCGACAAGCTTCTTTATCCTAACAACTGCAGTGTCAGTACGGGAGAGGTCGTCGTCATGGAGTTCCTGTCGAAGTATACAGCTTGTTTGTCCAATTGGGGGCTCAACCTTGGACCCGGCCTACAGACTGTGGGCGCTGCGGTCCTGCTTACCACGGGGAGCTTGTTTATTGCTTCGCGAGTTTTGACTTTTATCAGAGTGCTCTTGAGCTTGTTTGTGCTTCCGGGGAAGCCGGTACGTTTGATATTATTATTCTTACTCAAGTCAACTTCCATACTGACAGTAGTCAGCTCCGCTCGTTCGGCCCCAAGGGTACCTGGGCAGTGGTTACAGGTGCCTCGGATGGATTAGGCAAGGAGTTTTCTCTGCAGCTCGCTCGCGCCGGCTTCAACATTGTGCTCGTGTCCCGGACTGCCTCGAAGCTCACCACGTTGGCCGAGGAGATCACCACCAAACACTCCGTGCAGACCAAGACGCTGGCAATGGACTTTGCCGCCAACGACGACGCCGACTACGAGGAACTCAAGGCGTTAGTAGATGAACTGGACGTCGCCGTCCTGATCAACAACGTCGGCAAGAGCCATGACATCCCTACACCGTTCGCACTGACCCCCGAGGACGAGATGACGGATATTGTGAACATCAACTGCCTGGGCACCCTTCGCACTACACAATTGATCATCCCCGGCATGATGCAGCGCAAGCGCGGTCTCGTGCTGACGATGGGCTCGTTCGGTGGTCTGCTCCCCACCCCTCTACTGGCTACGTACTCTGGCAGCAAGGCCTTCCTGCAGCAGTGGTCGACGTCCCTTGGCTCCGAGCTCGAGCCGTACGGCATCACGGTCGAGCTGGTGCAGGCGTACCTTATCACCTCGGCCATGTCGAAAGTGCGCCGGACCAGCGCCACGATCCCGGACCCGCGGGCCTTTGTCAAGGCTGTGCTGTCCAAGATTGGTCGCAATGGAGGGTCTCCGGGCTATGCGTACAGCTCTTCGCCATATTGGAGTCATGGTCTGATGGCCTGGTTCTTGACCTGTGTGATGCAGCCGATGGGCAAGTTGGTTGTCGGCCAGAACAAGTCTATGCACGAGGCCATCCGGAAGCGTGCTCTGCGTAAGGCGGAGCGGGAGAAGGGGAAGAAGAGTACTTAGCTGGGCGGGGCCATGGGTTGGCTTTCAGGCTGTATGTACCCTGACTAAGACAGCTAATGCTGGTGACGGCATGTGGATTAAGCTCCAATGTTGGAGGACATAATGACCGAAGACCGATAAGACTATCAACAAGGATGAATAACGAAAATATTTGTTAGAGTACGCTCCACTATATAGATCCTGTATGGAACAGCCGACCCAGAGTTGGTCTGCAGGCCTTCTTCCAGTGTTACGACGTCAATGTCACAAGCCTTTACCATATCACACCATGCTCCTGCCTGACGGGACGTCATGGTCCATGGAGTGTCTTTAAGGACAAGGCCATACCAGATATCTTGCGTGCTGCCATAAACATCTAGAGGTCTAGATCCAGCAATGTAGCAGGTAGCGCGAAGGCATGTAGATGCTACACTGTGCGTCCATTACACTTTATCACTTCAAATAATTCTCATGGACCAAATCAACACTTGCCAAATGCATTAGGGAACTACAGATAATATCACACCACGCCATTCCTGCATCATGACTCTACAGTCCGGACGGCTCATCATCGGACTCGGATATCCTTCTGTCTACGTCTGTTCAAAGCAATGCTGTAAATATTCTAGATTGTAAAGGTCGTATGATCATTTCACACTTTTCAGACTGTGCGCAATGCAGAGTACGCCATGAGACTTGTACTATTAGAGGAACAGCTACAGCAGCAAATATTGCCACCATCCAACCCATTCTGCACAAGACAGCCTCGACGGCCACACTACTGCAGGAGTCGGCCCGTCACTTACCGAGTTGAGTGAAGCGGCATGCCGAGTCTCACCGAAGTCTAAAACGGTCAATTAATCTGTACGGTAATCACCGAGCTATCAAGATTACGTCCTGGAAATCCCAATCCCAGAAAGTCCGGTGAATCTCCGAGGCCTGCATGTTGCATGGTACGTTAGATAGATCCTTGGTCGAGTATCTACAGTAGACTTCTTAGACCAGGGTAGGAAAGAGAAAAGCCAAGTTTCAATGGCGGCTGATGATGATGCTGATCGCCTGGTTCCTGCATGTACATTGATTGGATGGGTGTTACGGAAGACTTCGGACGCTAAATATAAATCGCATTTTTTTTTTACTATGTTGTTTTTAGTTATTGATAATCATCTGTTGATCAACGGATACGACCCGTCGACTGATTTTTCTTTCTGCGGGTCTGTGGTGGTCCCATTGAGGAATCAGTAGACGATGCTGAAAATTATGGTCTGGTGCTTCTTGAGAGATGATGTTTTCAGATTTAAGGTGGAAAGAAATGTGCACTTAGGTACAGTTATAGCAACTCTTGTGAAAGGAAGATAATTTATTCCTGCAAGACAGACTACACATAATAGAATCATTATACGCTTAGAGAGATTATAAGAGAGATTGAGATAATGACGCACTATGCTGACTATGTACAAGAAGGCCCACTATGAACTAGTATGATGCAGATCCACCATCGGTGAACTAGAACAGGATGTGCAAATTTTTCAAGGCTCGGGCTGGGCTTGCTGTGCTCAATCGGCACACCGAAATTTTGACAATCCCGAGTCCGAATGAGCGTGCCGATCGGTCCGAGTCCGTCACCGTAGAAATGTCAAATCACGTCAACGAGAATCAGCACACTCTCTGCTTATCTATTCTCAGGACATTGATCTTGAGAATTATCTTGGAGTCATAAGCAGTGATTAGAATCCAAATCTACAGACCTGAAATGGTATAAATCCACCACTCCCTCCCTTCGCCACTCTTTGCTGCAGTCTTTCCCGCAGTTCTTTCTTGTCCTTCTCGGCACCGTCTTCTCGGGATCGATGAGCAAAATTCTTCCCGATGGCCCCACCGAATGATCTAGTGGTCAGCTAACCACAAACTAGGCGCTGCTCTAAAGCCTTTGAATCATGATCTGCCTCAACCTTGGGAAGGTTTCGCTTGGCTGAGGCAGCCGAGAGAGGAACCTGCTTGTAATAATTATTTTAGTCAATGTTACAACACAGAAAGAAGAAATTAAACACAAGGGAGGGTCCGATGTGGACCCCCTGCTTGATGCTGCTCTTTAGCTGGCCTGGACCTGAATCAAGGGACCTGAAGGGATAAAAGAATGACTGAATGAGACCTCAAATGGATTGGAATCATTAACGCAGTAGTTTGTATACAGGCAGTATGTCTCAATCGTATTCAAGATTCATCAAACTGTAAGACTGTAATTGAATGTGTAACTATCTGTCGTACTGTACTGAGAAGTGCCCATCGCTCACGTGGAGTCCCAATCGGGGAATGCCCGTGGCATCACGGACTGTCGGAGACGTCGAATACAGACTCCATCTGCATCACCGTCACATTCCAATCACATCATGTCATTCAGATCTCCAAATTACTCCGTACTCCCGACTATCCAGGCTCAACCCGATGAATAATCTCTGCTTCGTGGAAATCACCTGTCCTCCTCATCCTCCTCGCCTCCCCCCTTCTCCACTCCCCACTAGAATTTTCCAAGAACACCACCCCTCGTTCTGGTCGACGCTCCCCCTAGCTTCACTTGTCTGATCTGGCTGCATACCGTCCAATCATCACCGGCGAGTCATTCACTTTCCGACTCTTCCAGAATGGGGTCCCCATCCATTGTGCCCCTGCCATTCCTCTGGCCCATGGGCGTACCCCGGGTGGAAGTCAATACTGCCGACGGATGAAGACTTTTCAACGCTCTTGACTCCGTATATAATTTCCCCTCACTCCCCTCTTCTCCTTTCGCTCTCTTCCTCTCTTTCTCTCCTCTATCCCCGTGAGCCTTTTCCCCCTCTGGATGAACCGCCGTCATGGGTGTCTCCAATCTCCTATCAAAGTTCGGCAAGCCTGCCGTGGAACAGCATGAGGACTCGCAGGCTACTACTCCTGCTCGTGCCGACTCCACGCTGGAGAAGGACAGTGACCTCATCGACGACAGTCCCGTTAAGTATCTGACATGGCGGTCCTTCATCCTGGGTATTGTCGTCTCCATGGGTGGTTTCGTTTTCGGTTACGCAACTGGTAAGTTATCTCTTTGGGGGTTGTTTCATCGGTCACAATCGCTGACGATTTCACTATAGGTCAGATTTCTGGTTTCACCACCATGGATGACTTCAAGAGACGATTCGCCGAGGTCCAGCCCGACGGATCATACAAGTTCAGCAACGTTCGTAACGGTCTTATCGTCGGTCTTGTACGTTGTCATCATATATAAACCTCACATCATTCTTTGCTAACCACTCGAACAGCTGTCGATTGGTACCATGATTGGCGCTCTGGTCGCTGCTCCCATTGCTGACCGCATGGGACGCAAGTTCTCCATCTCCTTCTGGTCTCTGATCCACATTGTCGGTATCATCATTCAGATGGCCACCGATAGCAAGTGGTACCAGGTTGCCCTCGGCCGTTGGGTTGCCGGTCTGGGTGTTGGTGCGCTGTCCAGCATCGTTCCCATGTATCAGAGTGAATCCGCTCCCCGTCAGGTTCGTGGTGCCATGGTCAGTGCCTTCCAGCTGTTCGTGGCCTTCGGTATCTTTATCTCGTACTTGATCAACTACGGTACCGAGACCATTGAGTCGACCGCCTCCTGGCGTATTACCATGGGCATTGGCTTTGCCTGGCCCCTGATCCTCGGTGTGGGAACTCTCTTCCTGCCCGAGTCGCCCCGCTTTGCCTACCGCCTTGGCCGCATTGATGAGGCTCGCAAGACCATGTCCAAGCTCTATGGCGTTGGCCCCAACCACCGTGTGGTTGTGCAGGAGATGAAGGAGATGAAGGACAAGCTTGACGAGGAGAAAGCTGCCGGCGTAGCTGCCTGGCACGAGATCTTCACCGGTCCCCGCATGTTCTACCGTACCATTCTGGGCATTGCCCTGCAGTCCCTGCAGCAGCTCACCGGTGCCAACTTCATCTTCTACTACGGTAACAGTATCTTCACCTCCACCGGTCTGAACAACAGCTACGTCACCCAGATCATCCTGGGCGCTGTCAACTTCGGTATGACCTTGCCTGGTCTGTACGTTGTCGAGCACTTTGGCCGCCGCAACAGTCTGATGGTCGGTGCTGGCTGGATGTTCATCTGTTTCATGATCTGGGCCTCCGTCGGCCACTTTGCTCTCGACCTGGCGGATCCCTCCAACACTCCCCAGGCCGGTGCTGCCATGATCGTCTTCACCTGCTTCTTCATCGTCGGCTTCGCCACCACCTGGGGTCCTATCGTCTGGGCCATTTGTGGTGAGCTGTACCCCGCCCGCTACCGTGCCATCTGCATAGGTATCGCAACCGCCTCTAACTGGACCTGGAACTTCCTCATCTCCTTCTTCACCCCCTTCATCTCCAGCTCCATCGACTTCGCCTACGGTTATGTCTTTGCCGCCTGCTGCTTCGCTGCAGTCCTGGTCGTATTCTTCTTCGTCAACGAGACCCAGGGCCGCACTCTCGAGGAGGTCGACACCATGTACGTCCTGCACGTCAAGCCCTGGCAGAGCAGCAGCTGGGTCCCCCCCGAGGGAATCATCCGGGATCTGCACCCCGCTCCCGAGGAGAACCAGAAGCAGGAGGGTCAGGGTCAGGTCGAGCACACCGAGCCTACCGAGATCCGGGAGTAAACATCCCGTCTCGACTCATGTACAGTATTTCTGGGGACGGTTCTGCAAATTTTTCTTCATGTTGCATATGAATGAATCACTCTAGTTCGCTTGATGTGCATACTCATTGCAAAAGATACGGCGTTTAAACGGTTACTGGGAGCATTTAGAACATCAATCAATCAATCAATCAATCAATCAATACAAATCAATTCTCATATCATCCTGACTTCCACCTTTATAACATTGCAACTGTCCCGCCCTCTATTATTTGGGCCATAGGCTGTAGTCGCCCTCTTGTAGACTTTTGCACTTTCCATCTTGACTTAGCAATTTCTCTGGCCCTAAGTATCGTAGTCTGCGGAACTGTATACAACTCGACCATGCAATTCACTACATCTGATAGGCGGCAGAAACGCATACCATGAAATTGATTCTTGACTCTAGGGATATAGACCAGGTATTCAAGCGGTGTCATTCAAATCAGGTGGAAAGAAATGGAATAGAATGGAAGAATGAAAGCAGACATAAAGGACCCCAACGCCGATTTTTGACACCCGTTTCCGTTTTGAAACAATATACGACTAGGATTAGGAATGGACTTCGTCTCATCGTCGACTTCGATCCTGACCACGAATGCAATGCGGATGCCTTTACCGGCGCTGGGTCTTGCCGATCGTGCGCTTTCCGGTGTACTATTGTGTGGTAAAGTTAGTGGATGAGGGGAATCGCAGAGAGAAAAAGGGGAAGGGGAAAACGTACCAGATGCTTGGGCAAGGAGGCGGTCGTGTGTCGATCTGCTTCTCCGGCTCTGGCCATCCGGTTCATCTTCTTCTGGCCCAGCTTGAGAAGGCGCTCGGCCTTGCTGCGGGACGTCGTGTCCGTCACACCGTCCACCAGACGGTTGGTAGCCGCCTGGCTGCGGGCGCGGCTCTTGGCGCGGGCAATAGCCTGGCGAGGATCCGAGCCGTCGATCTCCATGGCGTCGCCGGTGTCGATCTCGCTGCGGGTGGTGGTGCGGCCGCGTGCCTGGCTCTGGGAGCGGGCGCGCGAGGCAGCCGCGTCGACGTCGTAGCCGGCCGCGTCCAGAGCCTGCTCCATCTGCGACAGCTTCTTGGCCTTGGCGCTGCGGGGGATGGCCGCCCGGTTCTTCAGCGACTTGCGCAGCTTGGCGTCGTTGCGCATCAGTGCGCGCTTCTCGCGGATCAGGTCCGCCTTCATGCGGTTGTCTGCATTCTCGACGTCCTCGACGCTCTCGTCCGAGTCGTAGAAGCCCTCCTCCTCCAGCTTCTCCTCCTCTTCCTCCAGCGCAGCCAGTTTTTGCTCGATGTCCGGGTCCACAAAGTCGTAGACGTTCTTGCCGTTCCAGACCTCGGGGATCTTGTCGTGCTTCCACTCGTCGTCGGCCAGCGTGTAGTTCTTCTTGAGGTCGACGTTGTACACACCGGCACCGCCGTTCTCCTCCTCGATGTCCCGCTCGAGCTTCTTCCGGTTCGGGTCGTCCTTGTCGTATTTCTTCAAGTTCATGACCGCCTCGGGAATAAATGCCTCACGCACGCCACCGACAGGCTGTGCGACGTGGATACGCGCCAGCACGTCGCCGAGACGGCCTCCGGGGGTCCCGGAGCTGTTGGTACCGGACTTGAGCTTCTGAGCCACCCGCTCAGCGAGCAGCTTATCGCAAGCAGCGTTCTTCACAGCCGTGACACCCTCGGTGGTTGTGCACGACAGCTGCAGCATCTCCACATCACCGGACTTGAGGATCTTCTGGATCTCCTCCTGGTATTCCGGTTCGAGATCCTCAGGGCGACGGACATCAATCTTGTTGACCACCAGGAAGACGATCTTGTTGGCAAACAGTGGTCTGATGCTGTGGAAGAGCTTGATCTGGTCGGCGACCGAGTAGCCACATTGCTCGGAAAGATCCATGAAGTACATGATGGCAGAGCGAAGATGGGCAATAGCGGTAATGGACTGCATTTCAATCGTGTTCATTTCCTCCAGAGGGTGGTCCAGGATACCAGGGGTATCAATAGCCTGGAATCGCAGGTACTTGTAGTCGAAATGTCCGACGAACAAACTCTTCGTGGTGAACGCATAAGGCTGGACATCGACATCGGCGCGGGTGATGCTGCGCAAGAAGCTGGACTTTCCGACATTGGGGTATCCGCAGATCAGGAGAGTACGGGTGTTGGGATCGATGGAAGGGAGACGGCCCAAATGCTGCCGAACCTGCTCCAGGTAGACAAGGGGATCCTTCAGACGTCTGCAGATGGTGGCCATACGACCCAAGGCGGCACGCTTGAGCTGCTTGCACTGAAACAGAGACTGAGCATATTTGATGAGGCGGACATAGTCGCGGGACACGGTTTCGATGAGATGCTTGGCGGTCGACACCTGGCCGAGAGCGATTCTGAAGTGGTCGGCGTCATAAAGGGTGTTCATCAAATCCTTGTCTGAAGGACGTTAGTTACAGAGCAAATGAAATCGCAAGTCAGAAACATACGGAAAGGATGGATATCCTGCAATCTGGGGAAGCCATCGAGAATTGCCTGGAACTTTTCACAGAATGTTTCCTGGGTGTATTTGACCTTTCGAGTGTAGAAACCTATTGTTGCGCAGAGAATTTTCGTTAGTGCCACTGTTCCTCTTGAGGACATGGAATCAGACGGATATGGTATCCGTTCACACATCCATGTAAAAAGCCCTCGGATTGTCCATACCTCTAATACGACTGATCTTGAAACCCGCACGGATCTGTGTAGGGAGCTGTCTCTGTGTGCGACTGAGAACGATATCCAAGAACTCCTGGTTCGTTGGCACCGGTGGGATCTAATCAAGCGGTGAAAAATCCATCAGTTTGGGCTGTTCTGACACAGTAGCTGAGAATAAATCCATCAACAGGACAACTTACATCCTTCCAGGTCGTCTTCATGATGGGCACCGGCAAGAGAAATAAAACTTGAAAAACTCTTGCGATGTTTCCCGGTGGACGAGCTGATGGAGTTGTTGTTGATAGACGAAAGGAAAAAAATTATTTGCGGGCGGTCGGGCGGGCAGATTTTGGCGGGCGGTGAACAGCGCAGATGTGGGGAGGGAACAGTAGCGAGACTCTGCTTACTCCGTACAGCGAATAATAGATAGTTGATGGAGGAAAACATAGAATAACGATAATTATGGCATTCTAATCATAATCATGTACATTGCCTATCATCACGGGAGTATGGTTACACATAAGATGGCTGAAAACACAGTCCCTCCGTCCCAGATCCATGACAGAACTCCGTTGCTTTTTCCTCGTAAAGCCCACCATCTAAGACCAAAACCAGTGTGACCCATTAACATGCAAGCTCGTGGGGAGATAAAAAAAAAGAGTGACTAACAAAAAAAGACGAAAATGACATCAATCTTGCCGAACGAGGACACGCACTACAGAACTCGAAGTAGGATGAACCATTGGTCATGAACTCATGCTTATTCCTGGGGAAATTCCAGCACCTGACCCAGTTAGCATTCACAATCTGGGGAGGCCACATATCTTCTAATCAATCAAGAATAAACTTACCAGGTCAGTCCATCCGCCACCGCCAAACTGACACTTGCTTGAACCGCGATTCTCAAATCCAAAAGACTCGTAAAAAGGCACCAGATGGTCATGCGCAATGATGGAGATGCGCTCTGCGATCGCGGCTTCCCTGATCCGCTGGATATATGACTTCATCAGAGTGCTTCCGACTTGCTTGCCCTGGTGTTCCGGAAGTACAGCGAGGGAATGGATGGCGATGGTGGTGCCATACTCGTCGTGTCCGATGGTCTCTCCATTCTCCGTAACGACGCGTGCACTCTTCCAATTGGACGGGAGCTTCATGGCATTGTCTGTGACAAGTTGTGTTGAGGTCCGCGTGGCAATGATATGACCGATCAAAGTCGGACGCGGCTTGGGTTGGCCCTTTGGTATAATGGGAATAGTGAATAGGCCTAGACACAATTCAGGGCATTTTGTGAGGCGGTAGATGAACTGGCAGAGAGCAGAAAAGGTCAGGACGAGATTCTAATTAATTAAAACAGCAGTTTCAGACAAAAGAACACACCTTCTCTCGGGAGCAGCGCTCGTTTTCTGGAAATGCGTTTTCAACCTCGACGCAATCCTCGACATTGGACACCGTCAGAATTTGGACAAAAGGATGCAGTTCATCCAACTTGGTGCGATGATGCACAGGCGGGCGCCGGAGCCAATATGAGAAATCACTAATCTCGTCAGGGTCCACTGCGACATAGTCTTCGTCCACCTCCTCGTGGTCTTCGTCGGCAGCCTCCAAGGGAAGACCATTCGCCATGGCAGCCTCTGCCCGTGGAGACAAATCGCTGGCTGTCGCAGGGAGGGAATAGTCGTCGGCGTTGGACAAGGGCTTGAAACCGGTCATGGTTTCGGTCTGCTGGGTGGGTTCCGCCATGGCCAAGGGAGTTCAGTTCTCTTGTTCTGTCGGAGGTATCCGATATCTCCCAAAATATGCTCCCAACTAAACTCACGACAGGGAAAGGTTGTAAGGAGACTGAGACTCAAATCTATCACTGGCGCACAGATACCTAGGTGGTAATGGCGATGGCGGAGAATGACGGGGGAGGGCTGAAAATTAGAAGGGGTTTCCGGTTCGGCGGGAAAGCCTAGAAAAAGCGAGTGAGTGGACTTGTGGAGCAGCTTAATGCGGGTGATATGATAGCATTAGATCGGAAGGGTTACAGAGTGGAATGGATTGAATTAGACTCTTCACATAGGGTTGATTTGAAGACTGATGGCATTCTATCTATGTGATTACTCGATCTATAATTCTTCAGTTGCATATTGACCAGGATAATGATAAGGGACCTGCATCATGCAACTCGCGAGGATATCTGATTGATTGTGCTATCTCACAATCTGCAGACTATGCGGTTGCCACCAGGGGAAAACTCTGTAGTAGTGCCTCTCAAGTACTAGGTAGATAGTGGCACGTCTACCGAGCATTCTTCAGGACAGAATTTTCAGCATTTCTTCAGACATCCCAAGTAACGTGACTGTCAACCATGTTCCAAGTACCTCTTCCTGTGTGACCCTTTTCATCCATCATTAAGCTACTCAGCAGTGATGCTAGCCTCGACCAGTGGAAAAGCCGAGGAAACTATCGGATCGGATTACTCAACATATCCGTACTACTATCTAGTGCCTCTCTATTGGAGTATACACACTGTAACTCGGTAATATTGTCGGCCATACGAGCAGTCGATACTATGAGCGATTATCCACCATTCGGACTGGACATCTCATCAATGAGTAATGAGGACGAGAGAATTTCTCTCAAATCTTAAAGCAGCTTATAATGATGAGAAACCCGATTAACAGGCAGTTTCAGTACATAGAAAGAGAACGACAATGAAATGTAACGGCCGACCGACAGCGGAGTGCGTCATACTCCGGAGTAAAGAAAACTAAATCCCGCAATCGACTCATACTCTCAATATTTTCTTTGGGCTCCCTTGCCTGTTTAGGTAGCTTCTAAGCCTGTCGCCCTTTTTCTGGCTTCTGGGTTGACCGCTACATGTAACTCATATTTCATTCCTCTATATCATCCTCAGTCCTTTTCTTCCATGCATCCCTTTCTGGTCTTGTTCTCGTGGGTGTTTGACAGGAACGAAACATGAGCCCTCACACCGGTTGGCCGCGGACGGTCAATTCATCTTTCCTCAAGGTACCAAATCATACAACAACCGGATAATTCAAGCGTCTCTGACCGCATTTATAATGTCCAGAAGCATCGCTCGTCGCTTTGCACCTGCCAGCATACATCATCTTTCTTGCCTCGATCCATTTCCACTACTGCTGATCGGCATGTCCAGCAGAGCGCCGACTTTTCTTCTGCTAGTCGGAGTTATGACCGGTTAGGCCGACGAGCAAAAGAGAAGCTGCTTGACCGGGTACAGTCACCCTGTAGTGCGCGGTTACAAAGCTCAATTGGCTAACGGTTTCATTTTTCTCGCAATTGCAGGAATTCTTTCTGAGCTTGTTGAGCTCCGCATCCACCAAGCGAGAAGCCAAATCCTATCTGGCTCGGCTGAAGGCTCAGCACCCAAAGTCATCCGATGAGAACAAACCCGAACCCGTGGAACCAACTGCAACACCTACCTTACCCTCTGGTGTCAATCTGGGATCTTTCTACGGAGCCTCTAGATCCGTCTACGAGAGTCCTGTCTTCCGACAGGGCGCCAGCCCTACTACTCCCCCTCCGCTAGAGCCACTCGAACGACTGCATTTGGCCTTGGTCAGATTGTCCACCCCGCAATCTCTTGATGACAACATTATCGACGGCGTCGCAAAGACTCTGTCTCAATTGAATCGGCTGGGCTTGACCTGCTGTGTTGTGGTTGATCCGGGGACGGAGGGAGTTGCAAGTACTCTGCGACAAGTTGCTATTGAGCAAGCCGATCGCTTGGCAATCGCAATTCAAAAGCAGCCCGACTCGAAATCACTTCGACTCGACTCGGTCTTTTCCATTGACCCTTCCGGCTCTGGTCTCCCGCAAGTTTTCTCTCGAAAGGCGCTTCTGAATCCGCTACGTGATGGCCACACCGTCATTCTGACTCCCATTGCATACACTGAAGATGTTCCTCGGGCGGTCATAGTGCCAGCCAGCGATGCTGTGCTGGCGTTGACGAAAGAGCTCGCTGGTCTAGCAAGCGCCCCGGACCCTGATGAGGATCCTATGGTCACTGCCGAAAGAATCGGTCGCCTCCAGAAAGAGGTATCCTTAGACAGAGTGATTCTACTAGATTCACTAGGCGGGATTCCGGCGTTCAATCGGCGACAGACATCCCACGTCTTCATAAATATGGAGCAAGAATACGATGATATCGAAAACGAATTGTTACAAGCGCGGGAGATGGTGCCTGCCGCAGAGACCAGCCTGTTGAAGGCGGGACCCAGTTCCATCACGGACAACAACCCAGTTTCAAGATTCGTCAAGGCAGAGGTCGTCCCAGTGCCCTCTGGCCCGACACAGGACCTGAAGATCGCGAAATCCCAAAGGAATGCAATTGAAGGCCATTTGGAAAATCTGCGTGTCGCCCAGAAAGCCCTCGCTATGCTACCCTCGAGCTCATCAGGAATCATCACATCGCCATTCGAGGTCGCGAGCTCGGCCCAGACATCGCCTACCTCCGAGTTTTCCGCAGTGGGCACTCGACGACAGAGAAACCCCCTAATCCACAATCTACTGACGGATAAACCCTTGCTGTCGTCGTCCCTACCCATGAGTCGGCGTGGACCGACGAACAATGGGCAAGGCACCGTTTATCCCGTCACCTCTCATACTACGTTTGTCAAGCGCGGTATGCCGCTGACTATGCTGCCCAATCCGTGGGCGGAGCCGTGGACACCTCAGAGTCGGCCGCGGCTGAAGTTGGACGATCCTAGTATCGACTTGCCTCGCTTGGTTCATCTCATTGAGGATTCCTTTGACCGGAAACTCGACGTACAAGACTACTTGAACCGTGTCAACGACCGCCTTGCCGGGCTGATCATCGCCGGTGAATACGAAGGCGGTGCCATTCTAACCTGGGAACTTCCTCCTGGCGTGAAGGACGATGGCAGTGAGGCCAGTAATGCTCGAATGGTTCCGTACTTAGACAAATTCGCCGTGCTCAAGCGCAGTCAAGGGGCAGGCGGCGTGGCAGACATTGTCTTCAACGCCATGGTGCGCTCCTGCTTTCCCAACGGAGTATGCTGGCGCAGCCGCAAGAACAATCCGGTGAACAAATGGTATTTCGAACGGTCTTTGGGCACTTGGAAGCTATCCGACACCAATTGGACCATGTTTTGGACCACCCCTGGCCTGGTGGAAGATTCGCAGAAGTTTCGGGATTACGAAGCTGTATGCCGCAGCATTCAGCCAAGCTGGGCCGACGACACCGGCGTGGTTGATTGATTGGGCTCTGCTTGACATTTTCTTGCATATATTCATTTCTATTATATATATCCTTCATAGAGTACATAGAGGTGCGAGAAATTGAATTGTTGATAGACCCGGCAATGCTATGAACAGAAACTCACCGCCTCCGGGATTGCCATGGCTTGTCTCCGTCCACCACCGCAGCAGCGCAACCTGCTGCATGATCTCTTCTTCTCTCGACAAACCATGGATCAATCTATAATCATGAATCAATGACACGATGCCCATCTGCATCGAATGCTCTTACCCCGTCTCGCACCTGTATAGCACTTACAGCCGCGCCGACGACCGCTCTTTGGGCAAGGGCGTGCGTCTGACGCAATGTCCGCGCTGCAAGCGCTTTGCGGACAAATACGTGGAACATGATTTTGTGGTGCTTTTTATAGATCTAGTTCTGATCAAACCTCAGGTATTTGACTGATTCTACTTTTGCTGATGTAACCGATGACTGAGTGGCTAGGTCTACCGGCACCTACTCTTCAACCGACTAGGGGGTAACAATGACCAATTCGATGTACGGACCAACCTTTCTAGTTCTTGGGTCACTGCTGATTCGGCTCATTTGTAGCGCTCAATCATTCGTCTGGGAATTCTTCTCCTTCTGTTCGATGTATACCTCACCTGGGCGCGGATCGAGAGGTCCCCCACGCTCGCAGCTTCCTGGCTTGCCCGCACACCGATCATCGTGCAATACCTCTTCTTTCTAAGCTTGAACGCCGTCGCAACTCTTGCACATCATCTCACGGTTAGGCTGCTTGCCTCTGTGCTCTCACCAACACCGTATGGCAGCAGCACCAGCGGAGCCGAGGGGCCTGTCCTTTCGAATCCCTCCACCCCCGTCTTCCCCTCTTTCTCGTCCCAGTCCCAGTCGGTTACACCGTCAGGGCAACAGTCACCCACCGCCGGAATGGCAATGAGCCCGACGAGACTTACACCTCACGGTTCCTCCCAGGACGTCTCACTCTCGGCCAGTGCTGCTGCCCTGGGCACCTCGGCGTCCACCATCAATCTCGGTACCGACCAACACCACCACAACCCCGCGTCTACACCGCAGGGATCGCTCCCCTTCCCCCCGCCGCCTCTGCGCCGTGCGTCCACCGCGCCGGCGCAGAGCATCCGGCCTTTGCCACCGCCGTCCCCGGCGAGCCCCACGGCCATCAGCACCGCCCTGCTCGTCAGCAGTTGCGCGAAACTCTTTCCTATCCTTCTCGTCATCTGGGGTCCGGACGGCAGCGGCAGCTCGTCTACACCCGTCGAACAAGACAATACAAGCACCGGCGGGATGACGCATTCGACCCTGGCGCAGCGGATGTTGAGCAGGTACACCCCGACCGCGAGCGTAGCCGCTCCCGGCACAACGGGATTGGTGTCCTCAGTGTCGTCATCCCTGCTCGATAAGCTGGTCTCCAGCCTTGCGTGGTTAATTCCGGCATCGGTGCCAACGAGCTACCTGACAAATTGTGCCGAGCTGGTCGGCTCGCTCTTTTCCCTTGGGGCAGCGGATACACACCTGGGGCTGTTGAGCAATATCGAAGCGCTGTATATCCTGCTCGGGTGCGGGTATCTGCGCGCGGTAGCCTTGGCAGTGGCCGGGCTGCTCGCTCGCTGGATGGTGCAGAGGGTGATTCTGGGTGCGGTGGGCATCGGCTAATCCAGTCTACCATTTTAGTCGCCATATCTCAAACTCATGATGCCTCAATCTGAATTAATCTCTAGAAAAAGCGCTAAAGCAACCAGCCTTGTAACCAGTCGAGTAATTTGTGCCCGCATATAAAAACATAGGCCACTATACAGTCACTCCCACAGTAACCCTCCGCCCCAATCACTCAATCAACCACACCCACAACCAACTTGTAAACGTCAAACTCAATGCGGTACGCGATCAGGTCTAATATCCGATCTCTTCGGCACAATAAGCGGATGCCACTGCGCAAGGAACGTAATAGCTACAGCACATCATCAGCGCACGCCCCCAAACCCCAACAGGCAAACGGAAAGGGAAAGGAATACATACCCCACATCAAATAACACGACGCAAGCGATAGAATCAATGTGCTTCGCCACAATCTGACATATCATCAGTATCAGCACCAGCTTGTGCACGGAAACGGAAAGCAAGTAAGGGAAAGAAGAGAGGGAAAGGGAACTCACGTCTGGTTCTCCCCCTTAGGACTAAAGATCCATGCTGCTAGGGCTGCGAGGACGACGATCACGAGACCGATGATGAGACTCCATCTGTTTGTGCATGCTTGTTAGTGTTTTGTTTGGTTTGAGGAGGCGAGGGGAAGAGGATGTGGGTGACGGACCCGTTCGCCATGGTTCTGGTTGTGGTGGTGGTTCAACGGTGTTCTGGTTGAGTGGTCGGGTGCTGTGTTGATAGACTGCGGGTGTACAGGACCAGCCTGATACGTTGAATATCGGATCGAGTTCGGATGGGACGGAGTTGGGGGGTTGTGTGTGTCGGAGATGAGGCAGCGGAGCTGGCGATGAGCTAGATGTACGGAGTAGGTAGCGGTATCCTGTGTGAGACGTCCGTATGGGTCTTGAGGTTCGGTAGTTAAGGCAAGCCGGTTTAGAGCAGGTTCGTGCGCGATTGGTTCAGGCACGGCTGCGGACGTAACGTGTTGATAGAGGCAAGGCTTTAGATTCCTTCTCTTGTCTCGAAGGTCGGCGGAGCTCTGAGGTTCTCCATACTCCGTGCTTGGTTGGTGCCTTTGTGGCCTGAGGGCTAAGGCAGAAATGTGGAACCGTCTTGGCACCGTGGACGTATCTGTGGCGGTGCCGTGAGGCTCATGTCTACGAAAGAGATAGTTATATAGTTACGATTGTAAGTAAGATAGACGCAATAACGATGAGCAGCAGTCTACATTTGCGGAAAGGATATATGGATATAAGTCTGTCGCAGAAACAGTAGCGTTTATCACAATGTGGCTGACGAGAAGGAGACAAGAACTATTAAGGAGAGAACAACACGACCAGGCGCAGTCTAAGCACCCTCACGGCTCTTACGGTAGCTAGCCTGAGGTAGAATTAGAATGGGGTTGGACGAAACCAAATTGCAAGGCTGAATGACATACCTCTTGCTCAACCTGCAATCCATCCACTACAGGAGCCAGCTCACTGAGAATCTCATAGGCTCTCTTGTGGAATTCGAGTTGCGCAGCAATCAAGTCTGCCAAGTTCCGCAGAGGCTCAGGGGTGTCAAGAACCTAGCCACAAGTCAGTGCGGGTGTACTCTCATAGATGACGAACGAAACATACATTCTTCATCACGCTCACGGCCTCCTCAGTCTGGCCGACAAATTCATCCTCCGCCTGTTCAATCTCCGCGCGCGCCTCCTCGCTCAGGTTGTCCAGATCACCGCCGGCAGCCGCCTTCCGCCTGGCCTTGATCGAGTCGAGCATGAGCCGGGCATTCTCCACGTTCTTGCGCGCCTTGGCCGCAAACATCAGATTGGTGTTCAGGGTGGTGTTCCAGCCAGCCAGGAAGCGCGACTGGATCTGAGCGTCCTGCGCCAGACGGGCCTCGCCCACCTTCTCCGAAGCGAGCGCGTACTTCTCGAGCGCGGTCGCCAGCGGGTCCTCGCCGGGGTGGACCTGTGCCAGGGTCTGGGATCCAGCCAGAGAGGCGCGCGCGATGGCATGGTTAAAGGTCTTGGGCTGGGGTTTGGCCGATGGAGGGGCGACCAGGGCCGCCTGGGCCTCGGCGGGGGAAGAGGCCTGCGACAGGAGCTGGACCTTTTCGCTGATGGTGCGGCCTAAGTCGTTGAAGGACTCGCGGATGTTGGGAGGGTAGTCGTAGGCCTCATTGGAGTACTGGGAGCTGTACAGAAGGGAAGGTTACTCGTCGTGTTTAAGAGGCAACGGGACCGTCTTGACACCTACGTCACCTGGAGCAGCTTTTGGTGTACCAGCTTCAGCGCATCAACGCGCTTCTCGAGCTCGATGTATTCATCAGGGAGCTGGGTCTTCTCTTCAGCCTGACCCAACTGCTCCTTGATCAACTGCTGCGTGCGCGCAGCAAAGGGGGTGAAGCTCGCGCTGTGGAAAAAATGACACAGTCATGTTAGCATCGCATGCTGTAGGCAGATATGCAGAATAGCCCCATGACAGGAGCTTTCGAATCATCTCATCTTACCTGAGGTTCTTTCCGAAGGCTTGGAATTTGTCCATGGTGGCAGATTAAGTCGTGGACCGATGAATACAACTGATGCAAGCACAGCCTCGACTACAGGCAGGTTCAGGAATAGAATCAACTTATTTGTAGCAAATTGGTTTGTTTGGGGATGACCGTGCGGGATGTCTGACATCGCCCGTGCTACTCGACACCGCCTCGATTCGCTCGCACCGCCACTATTTGAATCCTTCTCAACAATAATCCCTCATTACCTAAGGTACTCTACGTCGCTACAAGGGTACTGAACCTCCATCTAGAGGCTACTATGTCTGAATTTCATTGGTTATGAATCTAGGGAATTCCTGATTACCACTCTGGTTTATCTATTGCTGTTAATTGCCAACATGCGCACATATATAATCATGATAATGCAAACATATTAACGCAAACGAGGTTGCAGATATGCAATATCAAACGCAGGGGGCCGTATACTAATCAGCAAATTTATCATCAATCAGTAAGAGATAAACATCGTCAACCGCATTGCCAGCTTTACCAGGAAATAAACATATTGCACCAAAGAAAAGGATTACATCCATAATGATACAGGAACGAAGATGCAAGAGACCCGAGAATGAAGAAATAAGCCGTTAGTCGTGATGGAGTCGGATCAAGTCGCATAGAGTCCTCCTTCAGGTTAAGGTTGCCATCATTGCGCGGAGAATTCGAGGATTGGGACCTGTACAAAGTCTTAGAATCTTGACCGCAATGCTTCACCGGAACAGGGCAACCTACCTCTGCGGTCTTTCCTCACTTCGGTAATCTCCTCGACGTCACCACTGGGAAGCGCGAGCTGGGTGTCACGGATCATTTCGTCGCGTTCGCTGATCTCCAACCGTCTGAGCTCGCGGAGATCCTCATCGCTGTCTCGAGGACGCACGACGATGGCAAGAGGAGCGGTATCGCTCTTGTCAAAATCGACGTGATCATCATATCGCTCCACCATCCGTACTGGAGAGGAGAGGCCGCGACGGCGCCCATGGACTGATATTGATCGTGTACGGGAGACAGCCCGCGTCACTCGCTTCTCGCTGAGCTCGTAATGGCGCGATGGAGATCGGTGACGGGAGGGCGATCTTTCGATGATCAATGTGTCCTGGGTGGCTCGGGGAGAGTAGGCCTCCATTGTAAGTCGCTCGACGGTTCTTTCTCTTGGCCGCGCACGGATCGGCGACGGTGAACGGCGAGTATATATGGTCCGAGCTGGGACAAGGGTCAGCGAACATTACTTCACAATGGAGCACGTGGATACTGACTTTCTGTCTGGCGCCTGATCTCCCGACTCAGGCTGATGACTTCGTCAATCTGCTCTTTCGAAAGAGCCAACTGGATCGTGATTCGGTCATCCTACAAAGCGTTAGCGCCGACAAATCCCTCCTCGTGCGATTTGTATGCCATCCACGTACCTCTTCCTCATACGGATATCCCAACTTCTTGATCGCAAGTGTGTGCACCAGTCTTCGTGGCATGCGAGTCTTGCCCTTGCGGGGATACGGCTTCTCGTATCCAATCTCTTCAACTAGTTCCTCGCGAACTCGACCGGTCGACCGGCGCGGATGAGCCGCGTACCGATCTCGCTCCTGGAGGATTCGGAACTCCTCGTCGCCGTAGTAATCTGGCTCCGCGATGCGAATGTCTTCGTAATACTCAGTCTCTCTGTGTTTGCGGGAGGGACGTCTCCGAGGAATAGAAGGCGCACGCGGCTCGCGAGGCAGATGCCCGCGGATGTAGTATTCATCTAGCTTGCGCGAGGGGATGCGGTCAAACGTATCCAAGGAAGACTGGCGACGCAGCAGGCGAGGGCGAGGGGGAGGGCTGTCACCGCGCGACCGCTCGTAGGTAACAAGTGGACCCGAGTTATGCAGCAGATGGTCGTCCTCGTAAAATCTGTCCGACCGGCGGGCAGGAGGACCGTATCTGTCAAGCTCATGTAGGCGGGATTCGAAGCGCTCTTCTTCAGACCGACGGGGACGGTCGATGACAGGAGGCCGAGAATAACGGCGCTCTCGAGTGCGCTCCATCCTCTCGGAGGAGGAGCGGTAGTCGTCGTACCGCGACATGATTACCGTAGATTAGCTTCGGCCGTGTGACCAGACAACAGATCGAAATATTGTGGATTGATGATGGTCAACAGATCTCTGTATATGACCTGAGAGTGAACCGTGGGTGACGACAGCGGCTGACTCGGACGGCCCGCTGACCGCGGGGTAGGAAGAACCGTGGATAAGAGGGGGAATTTCAATCACAGCAAAGATCAAGAGGATGAAGAGGTGAGAGGCAGTTGGTGTCAAGGACAATAAATATGGAAGAAGAAGCCAGATATGAAAGAAAGTTTCGAGAGAACAAAGGAGGCCTCGAGTGATCTTCAGTAGAGAACTACCTAACCTTAAGAGATGGGTTAAAGCTGATAAGACAAAAATAATAATAATGAGTGGATGACGTCTGGTGTGGAGATACAAGGCGTTACCGTAATATTCCATCGTTCCCATACAAACTGCCTGGTGCCTTGGTAGAGCCAGTGTCACGATTCAATTCCTGTAGCTCCATACGTCTATCATCGTAGATCTATTTCTAGGCATCACTCAGGTTCATTCCTTCTTTCGCCACGATTGCTACGCCTCCCTTCAGCTCCTTTCTGATATTGCGAACATTCTCATTTCCTCTAGAAATCCATAGCCTATAGCCTGACTTAATCTCCTTGCCCCGGTTGCGAAAAGGAGAAATCTCGTCGGTTATCTACCCCCCCTGCAGAAGCTCCACTTGTGACCTGGGAGCTTCGCTGCCCAATCCATACCAGCCACATGACTTCTTTCCTGACACATTCGAATGTGTTCATCATTCAGTATGACCTGGGGCGATGAAGCGCGAAAGTATCTATTACAATGAAGGAGGGATAGGCGCATAAGGAAAGTTTCTCGAATACACTAGCACCGACAGGAAGGATATCTACTGCAGTTGGGCAATCTGAGTGGATGCATAACAGGAATTGAATTCGGCCAAGTGGCTCCAAGCAGCAGCGGGCAGATTTTTCCTGCAATCGGTACGGGTGTATAACTCTTCTCCTGCAAGGAGACTGGCTGCCCGATGACTGCTATGTGTTGGGCCGAATGCATGTCCATGTGTACCTGCATTGCCTACCCCGGTAATGGTTTTGTTGTCATGCATGTATTATTCCATGTTGCAGACTCGAGGCAACGAATCATTGCCTGTGCCACTGGAAAAAATTCAAATTGCCCACTTGCCCTTGTTCTGCAGGTCGGGATCGCCCCGATGAGGCGTTGTGAAACCGTTTTATGAACACGACTTCATTATGTGGCAACAGTCAATCTTCCTAGGTTCTTCACTGGCGCTGCGAAGAGTCCAGCGACGACGATATGTCGTACAAATGGTCTTGCATTTCTGAAGCTTGAGTTCATGATCTCAAAGTGTCAAGTGCCTGAGGCATCTGTCGCGCAAATGCGACAATATTACCTAAAGAGATGGGGGAAGCAGCGACCTGGTAATCTTATCACGTCTCAGCTTAGCCGAAATTATAGCATACAGTTCTGTGATGTCGAACGCGTGTTTCTGTTTAAGAGAAGCCATGTAGGATCCAGACTCGAGTCACGCTCAACGGTTCCGCGAGCGTCGACGCTGGAGCTAGAAAGCACGCAGCCTTCCTGGATACACGCTTGACGTAAAGAATTAGTGGCACTGAAGAATATCTGTTATCTTCGGTCGTCTGTTTCCAAGTTCAGAACATCGTCTTCCAGGCTCAGGAGCCCCATTGCCCAGTGAACATGCATCGATTTACTAATAGTAACGAGTCTCCTCTCTGTGTTGACACCTGCATGGTCTTCTTCATTAATGCCTTCCTCGGGTGAAGGGTCCGCCTCGGGTCGTTTGCGGAGATTCCCTTGTGTACGCTCATACGGAGGGCCGCGCCCCTGCTTTGCGGCGACGGTCCATGCATTTTCGCAGCCAAGGGCTATAGCCTCAGACGATTTCCAGCCTGTCAAGCGCGAGACATCGCGTAGCTTCGAAATAGTCCAGCCGCGCTGGGCAGCGTCAACGAACTGAACGGCTGCAAAGAAGATAGGCACAGTCATCTCAATCAAGCAGGCCCCCAAGGTAGGGCTCAATTTCCCCGCCTCCACGTTGAACCACTGGGGGAAATATATACCAGCGGCCATCTTTCCGACAATCTGAGCATATTCAGCCGTTGTAGGCGCTGCCACTCCTGCAGCGACCATCATAGCGGGTGGCATTGATGGATGCAGTCTGTGTAATAGAATTCGACCTGCATAGTAGAATCCCCACACCACCGCAACCGTATGCGTGCGGTACTGCAGCGCTGGCCCGAATGGGGTCGATATAGGAGGGATAGTGTCAGCTGGCAGAGGAAGGAAATCAGGACCGAGGGCACCGGCAAAAGTATCAAAGGCAGCCCGAATATCTTCCCATTCGCTCTCAGCATCTTCATATGACATGACATCTCCATCTTCATCTTGACCGGGCGACGGACTTCGATGTGCTGTGCTAGCAAACGCCGAAGGGAGGCGTGTCGGTCCTCTCGGTGGGACCATGCCATACATGGGAGGTGAATTTCCTCTCCCTGCACTGGGACCACCCACGGGCGACTGGCGGTTAGGTTCAGGTCCACGGTTCTGTACAGATCCTGGAGGAGGCCCTCTTGGTACGTTCGCACCGCCCTTGGCAAAGCGAGACATGAATTTGTGAAGACCCGGACCTGGTCTCCAGTCTTGGCCAGCGGTTTTAGCTACATGCAACTTTCGTTTTCTGTCACGGTAACCGAAATCAGTGAGCCGGGCGAGCAGTAGCCATAGATGGTCCGCTGAGCCATAGACAGCATCCAATCGACCGATACCGGCGCGCGGTGGGCACTGGCCCCAACGGGAAAAAGGTAATCTAGCTGACGGATGAGCATGTTAAAAAGCCAATGATCAAAAGACGGGAGTCACTAACATAAGTCCGCCGCCCCCGATGAAAGCCTGGATCATGTCTTGTTTGCAGTACCACCAATAGAGATCACATTGGATTCTGTAGGTCTCAATGTCTTTCCGGGTGAAATGTTTTTCGCGCGAGCGAATACGCCCATCCTCTATCTGGCCAAACTGATCATAATTGACCGCTCGACCTAGAAGAGATCCTATGACGTTCTCATCAATGCTGCTCTCTTTCTCAGCGAATGGGTCATCCTCCAAAAACCCTTCGTCGAACGCATAGTAAGCCGCATAAGCCGATTGGGCTTCCAACATTCGCTGCCGTTGAGCCCACACCCTCCGCCGATGAGATCGAATATCACGGGTGAGAGAGGCAAAGTCAATTTCACGTACCAACTGGGCCGATCCTGCGACATGGCTGTTCCACTTCGAATGCTCGGCAGTCATCACTTCGTAATATGCCAACAGGAGTGTGGCAGCCAGAGTGCCAACCTGTTTGCGCCTTTGGGGCAGACCCACTGCATAACCGACTCTTTTGAGCGCATAGTGATAGTGCTTCAACGAAACAGTCGGGGGCGCTTGCTGCAGATACGAGATATGTAAGCTGCTAAGAGCAAGTATGGCTTGAAGCAATGCTTGGTGTTCTAATGCCTTGAGAGGCATTGTATGTGTCCATAGGCCTTGCTGAGCTGTTGGCACAGGTGAGCCAAGCGTGTGTGCGGAATCTGCAGGATGTCGCTCGAAGATTGATAAAGATGGACCGGTTGAATGGATAAAGTGGACGAATATTCGAGCTGTTTTGGGGTTATTCAAGGGAGATGATCCAAGCGTAGGGCGATAAGAAGCAAGCATGTTGGGTTCGTTCAGGTAGGTGGTGAAAGACCGCAGCTGCCGTTCATCGTGATTTGCAGAGGCCACAATGAGGCTGAGTTGGTTGAAGTCGTCGGCCGATGTTTGCTCCTCCATTTCTTCATCAGATTCAACATCATAGTATTCTTCACTTTCGTCGTCCACGTAGGTGAATTCGTTTGAAGATGTCACCAACGGGATGGCCGTGGATTCATGCACTGATTGTTGTTCCTGTCGCATACCGGAAGCGAACGCGGTTGTGGTTGCTGGGCCAGTTTGATACAACTTCTGGTACAATGTTTAGTAGACAGTGACGAGCCCGATTAAGATGTGGTCCCATACCTGAGGAATTTGTGCAGTTACAAATGCTAGGGTAGGGTCCATCGACGTCCCTTGCGGATTCATGACCGGCACTGGAGATTCCGGCCACGTTGAAGCCTGCTGAGGCGGAAACTGCTGATCTGCTGCTGAAACGACGTTGTAAGTTGGCGCGCCCATTCCATGTCGCGAATGGTCTTGACTTTGTATATCCAGCTGCTGCTGCGGAAAGTCAAACGGCAATATTGGAGCCCCTACAGTGCCGGGTGCGCTGGGAACGGAGACAAGAGGTGCTTCATACTGCTGTGGTCGAGGTGGCAACGTATCCATATAAGTTTCTTGTACTCCTGCACTACCAGTTGCGTTAAAAGTAGACTGTCCCGTGGCTGCTAGTGGGAACGGCCTCGGCGCCAACAACGGCCTGTTGGAGCCAGCCTGTCTCAGCTGAGAGAGCTCCTGATTATAATATCCAGTTGGAAGCGGGGCTCCCGAGGGCGTTGGCTGCATCGGGGCATTGAGAGCTTGGTTAGTGTTATAAGCTCCGAATATGCCGATGGGATTTTTGAAGATGACACGCTGAATATAGCCCTTGCATTCTCGTTTTGATTTGATACAATTGTTGCATATGGGCTTCTCTTCTCCGCACTTAATGCGACGTTGTCGACAAGCTATATTTCAACGGTCAATGACTGTCGTAGACCTCGCCACCACCATTCACATTTTGAACGTACTAAGGCAACCTGTTTTGGTGCGTTTCTTAGGGACCTTCTGTGCAGACGTGCTCTTAGGTTCAGTTTCAGCCTCTGGTTCTGCAGCCGCAGCTGATATATCTGCGACCCGATTTGAGTCTGAATCATTGGTCAATGGCTCCCGTTGAGGGCCCTCGAAAGCTGTTGTCTCCCCCATAACGATATACTTTGGGCCGAGGTGAGGCTGTTTCCATAACCGAGAGGCAGCGTGGGTCGATGAGGTTGAGAAACTGATTTAGAGAATGAAAAAGAGATAGAAGAGAGGAGATACTTCTAATACAAGTCCCTGGGGGCCCAACAGTTTGCATGAGTGGGGAGATGCAGTTCCACTAACTAGAGGCAGCACTGGAGTGGTAGCACAAATGATAACAGCCCTCGATTGGCCTGAAACCGTCGGCCAGATTTTCCAGGCTTCCCCACTGGAGTTTATTTACTGTTTAGTCTCATGGTTCCGCGGCTCGCCGCAGTTTTGACGTTCTGAGGCGTGGACAGTTCAAATAATAATAATAACCATGCTTTCTTTTCAGCAAGGCAGATCGTAAGGCTCAAAAATTTGCCAAAATATGCGATTGACTTGAGGGTGGTGCCTATTGATCAAATTGAAATCGGTGGTTACACTCACTGCCTTGTTAGGCCTCAGGCTAGTGATCCAGTCTGCAGATATGGCCACTGCTGGCAAGGGTGTTCGATCGCTATACTTGGCAATCACACGCCTGGAACTGAGATATATTGCATCTTCTAGTTGGGTTCTGGCGTAAAGATCATGAGCAAGGGAGTTGAAAACTCTTGGTTGCACGAGTACGAATCTTTCGTAAGCCCAGAATAAAATAGTTAACAGACCGAGGCTCGGACTTACGTATTCTCTGTGACATAGGATGTCACTAATCCCAGGTCTCATCCCTGTTATGATGAATCAAAAAGAGAAACGGAAGAATGAGGCGATCTACTCCGTAGACTGCTCTCGACCAAGAACAAGCTTAAAAATAGCTTGATTCTGACACTCTTGCTGTCTGCTGATCAGAACTCGGGCGCGGAGTACTCAAGGCTGACCGCCTTTAGCCTACACCAGCAGAAATACGAGTCGTTTCTCACCGCCAACTATATTTTTTCCTTCTTTTTGTGTAGAGGTAGAGTTTGGACGCTAGCCTTGAAAAACGGCGCTGGCAGAAGAAATTGCTCAGCTTGCTCTTGCATACGGTTCTGAGTCGGCACGGAATCAATAATCCTAGATTTATCGACAGATATCTTACTTTGCGCTGATATCGTGAACCGGCTCACGCAATCATGTTTGCCGTTCCAGGATGGTCCGTTCCAAGCTCTGCTCTGAAGCAGCAGGAGCCTGCATCGCAATCTCAAAACCAGTCTCAACAGACCAATGGATCGCCGAAAGCAGGTGCTAAATCCAACAAGCGCAAGCGCGGCAATGACCATGTTACCAAAGCAAACGTTGACGAAATGTACCGTCGACATATCGAAGGTCACAAGGGCACCCCGAAATCAAAGAAGCAGGGTCCAAACAATGCTGTGCAGCCTAACAAGAAACAAAAGAAGGAGCACAAGCCAGACAATGAAGGAACTTCTACGTCAGGAAAGCAGAAAAATCAGGTGAGGAAAGACGACCACAAGGACAAAGAGGATACATCGAACGGTGCTCAGGATGTCGGGAATAAGGCGGAAAAGAAGGAAAAGAAGCAGAAGAATAAGAACAAGAATCACACGAAGGAACAACAGCAAGAGCCCAAAGAGCAGAAGCAAGCCGCTTCTTCTGCCGGCGAACCCGTTATCCCTCCTGCTCCGCCAAAAACAGAAGCGTTTCTTACACCCCTTCAGCAGGCTATGCGGCAGAAGTTGATATCATCCCGTTTCCGTCATCTTAACGAGACGCTGTATACAACACCCTCTTCTAAGGCCCTTGAACTGTTCACCTCCAACCCCGAGCTCTTCGATGAATACCACGCGGGATTCTCTCGCCAGGTCAAAGAGTCGTGGCCTTCCAACCCTGTCGACGGCTACATTGCGGCTATCCGCAAGAGAGGAGGCGTGTCGTCAGGTTCCAAGAAGGGCAACAAACCTGACCACAAGAAGAACGCACAGGCTCTGTCGCTTCCTCGGAGACCTAACGGCCTCTGCACAATTGCAGATCTGGGCTGCGGTGATGCCCAGCTCGCGCGGGCTTTGACTCCCTCTGCGCAGAAATTGAACCTGAAGCTGCTCAACTTTGACTTGCATGCTCCACAAGGTTCACTCATCACCAAAGCAGATATATCTAATTTGCCCATTGCCGACGGATCCGTGGACGTGGCTATTTTCTGTCTTAGCTTGATGGGCACCAACTGGGTGTCTTTCGTGGAAGAAGCGTGGCGGGTGCTTCGCAGCGATGGCAAGGGCGAATGCTGGGTCAGTGAAGTCAAGAGCCGGTTTGGCAAGGTCGTCCGCAAGAAAGCCCAGATTGGTGCACGCAAACCGCTTAGCAAGTCCGAGAAGAAAAAGCTCAAGAAGAAGCAAGCGGGCGAGGACGATGCCGGCTCCGATGTAGACGACGCGGATATCTATGCAGAGGACGCTCGTAAGGCCGATGATGACGAAACTGATATCTCGGCCTTCATTGAGGTGTTCCGCACGCGTGGGTTCATTCTCAAGCCTGAATCGGTTGACAAGTCGAACAAGATGTTCGTGAAGATGGAATTTGTTAAACAAGGTGGTGCCCCGATTAAGGGCAAATATGCCTCGGTCGCTCCAGCAGGAGGACCCGGCAAGAAAAGATTCATCGACAAATCTACTGATGTTGGCGCTGGCGTGTCTCCCGAGGAAGAGGCCCGTGTCCTCAAGCCTTGTGTCTATAAAATTCGGTAGGAGACATGCATATTTACATGTGTATTTAGCCATCAATAGCTGTATATACTACAAATACCATCTAGCTAATCTCCTGCATAATAATGAAAGCTAATTGTACAGACTGCAAAGTTACGACAAACCGAGTGAGGTTTCGCAGAATGGTTAATTGTCATTGCTTCTCTATCAGATGTCAAACAGACACCGGTCCATGGCGGACGTAGTATGTTTTCCTGATATATGTAACTGGAATCTCAAGATTCGTCCATTAAATCTTTGCTCATTGATTACCGCCCAATTGCGCAACGGCCCGGCCCATCTCCTCGTCATTGTAGATATGAAAGCCCTTCTCTTTAGTAACGCTAGCCAGCTGGACATTCTTCGCATCCAACTTCTCCTCCATGACCTGTTTCAGCGTTTTCAATACCAATGTCTCGGCCTCGGGCAATGTCAAGGAACGATGGTATTCATTCTGTAATTCCGCCTGCGCACCTTCGCTTCCGGACCCGATGGCCTTTGCATCATATCTGTAAAATGTGCCGGATGGCTCGGCGTGATACCTGAACCGTAAATTTAGATTAGTACAATACAACGGAAGAACCGGCCAACGGGCGGCTTATGACACATGACTTTGTGATGCTGCGAGCGTTCAACGTACAGTTGCGGCCCATCCTCATCATAACCCGCGATTAATAGGGCAACACCAAAAGGCCTGCTCATGACACTTTCATCATCATCACCGGTCTCGCCGAATCGCAGTGCAAGGTCGCAGATCGCTTGGGTCGTGCTCTCTACTCTCAGAGGCTCTGCGTAGTGAAAGGCATGGTTCTGGCATTCAACGCGAGCGTGCTCAACGAGGGATCGGGCATCGGCCTGCAAACCGGACATGGCACATCCGATGTGCTGGTCAATTTCGACAATCTTTTCGACGGACGAGGCTTCGAGAAGTGTAGATGTGACACGCTTCTCCACTCCTAGAATGACACCTTCCGAGGTAGCTACCTGAAGGGAAGTTAGGGAAGGGCCAAACTGATTCTTCCGACTCCGACAGTAAAAGCAAAAGCAATTTCAATTAAGAGAGCCTTCAGTGAGGGATGAACGTACACCGATCGCTGTCGATCCCAGTTTGATAGCTTCAAGCGAGTATTCGACCTGGAACAGACGCCCTTCGGGGGAGAAGGTGCTGTGATAATTTGATCATCAGAACTGGAGATCATGGCAAGGAGCTAACAGAGGAGACTTCGGGTTCGTACTTGATTCCACGGTCTATTGGCAAAGCTAGTGTTAGCTGACCGCATCGGAGAGGAGGTGCTATAGAGCTTACCATATTCCGATCGCGCGATGAACATCTTGGATTATCTCCGAAGTAGGAAGTGAAAAAAGAGGCTTCTTGAGAAGAGGTTCTATATGAAACGGATCAAGAAGAGGGCCGAAATTAGGAATGACGGTAAGTGGTTGGTGAGGTGGGTGGAAGCTGTGTCTTGGAGCTCGGGTGAAGCTCTCAAACAACTACGCAAGTCGACGGAGGGCCTGGCGAAGACTTGGCCTCAGGCTGCAAGGCATCATTTGCGCCTGATACCTTAACTCCGCTGCCTTACCGCATCAGGAAATGTAAACTGCAGTACGGTACATGCTTGGCGGGCAGCAACTGGGTCTGTTCTTGTTTATTATTGCTCTTCTCAATCAACAGTTCAATTGCCTTAGCTTCAATCTGTCCCGAGTTCCGCCACATGGTTGACACCATATCCTCTGTCTCGCGGGATCATGTCCGTCAATGAGCGTCGCGCCAGTCAAATGGGTGCATCACGGCCCCGCGTAGCATCAAATCGCGTCGACGCCGAGAAAGCTGCTTTGCGCGCTGCTGCGTCTCCATTACAATCCGAAAATATGGATCAGCTTCGTGACAGTGCGTCCAGTCAAAAGAGCAGAGCTTCCCGGGATCAACAGAACATCACTAGCGAAAAGCGCACCGAAAGGACCACGATCAACACGAGAGAAAAGGTTCAAATGCGCACACGGAATCCAGTTAAAGAGTCTGCAAGCGCGGGAAATAGAGGAGATTGGGAAAAGTTGCGGATGAAGAGGGCTAGTCAGACAGATGGTGCGACTTCTGGTAATGCCCGGAAGAAGGAGAAAGAGCCGGCGGAGCGTTAGTAGAGAGGGATCATTTGCGCGCATTGCGACCAATGCTGACTATGAAACAACAGGATCTTGGACGCCGCAAGCCTCGTTGATTCCCCATTCAACCGCACCTTTAGCCAGTCGTGTATCCGTACCTCCTCTTGCCTCTGCACTGCCGCAACCGCTTCATCCCACACCGCTACGCGAACTTAACACCGACGCGCAGGAAGCAGTGATCTTGGAAGACCTACTGTTTGTGTTCATGGGATTCGAAGGCCAATATATCCATTACCATCATACGTTTGACCCGACGGTGGAGAAAGACCGCTTGGCTGGTCCGGCTTTTCAACTGCCGTCCGGGCTGGACCCGACGCTGAGAGACCTGACTTCTTCCATGCTGAAGATGGCGACGCACTACAGTGCATTGGAGTCATTCGTGGAAGTACAGAGTCGCGCTGAATACGGTGCCGTTAACCATGCATTGTGCGCTACTATTCGACGAATAATAAAGGACTATCTAATCCTCATCGCTCAACTTGAGACACAGCTGCTGAACCACTCCAATTTTACACTACATATGCTGCATCTGCACACCATGCCAACAAGCCAATGCTTGTCTCAACTATACTCTCTCGGACAAGAACTCTTGAGACGCAATGGGCTGTTGGATCAGGATATCGATGAGTCGATCGACGACTTCGACGATGTCGACAATATTCTAGAGCAGTTGAAAGAAGGAGGAGACCTCATCCCGGGAGCCATGTCAAGCAAGAAGATATGCAAAGGAGGCAATGTCCTTCGGCTGCTCACCGAGCGGCTGGCCACGTTCTCTGGCGATCCAACCACGAAGACTCTCCTGGAGAAGCTGCTCCGCGACGCCAGTCGGCCATACATGGCGATGCTTAATGAGTGGCTGCACCACGGAGACATCAAAGACCCTCACGCGGAGTTCCTTGTCAAAGAGCAGAAGTGGATCAAGCGAGAAAAGCTGGAAGAAGACTACACAGACGAGTATTGGGAGAAACGATATACCATTCGCGATAACGAGGTGCCTCCGCAGCTTGAAGGTGTCAAAGATAAGGTGCTTCTGGCTGGAAAGTACCTCAATGTTGTGCGAGAATGTGGTGGTGTGGACATCAGCCAAAAAGTGACGGACGTTCCTCATACACTAGATGATCCCCGGTTCCTAGACAACGTCAATGCGGCCTACACCTATGCCAATGCGTCTCTGCTGAATCTCCTTCTCACTAAGAACTCGCTCACGACACGCTTCCGGTCTCTCAAGCATTACTTCTTTCTGGATCGCTCTGACTTCTTCTCGTACTTTCTTGAGCTCGGCTCGTCAGAGCTGCGCAAACCAGCCAAAAACGTCAATGAGAACAAGCTTCAATCGCTGCTTGATTTAGTACTACGTCAACCCGGCAGTATTGCAGCTTCTGATCCCTTCAAGGAGGACGTCAAAGTACGGATGAACAAGATTGGGCTAACAAAATGGCTGATGCAAGTGGTGAGCGTCTCCGGGATCGACCAAGACAACCCCGAGGCGGTGCTTGAAAGATACCAGGCTCCTCAAACACAAGGTGGAGAGGATGACAAGGATATTGTTGGTTTCGATGCACTGGAACTCGATTACTCCGTGCCCTTCCCACTGTCACTCGTCATAAGCCGCAAGACTGTCCTTCGATATCAACTGATATTCCGACACCTTCTCTCGCTGCGCCACCTCGAGACTCTGCTAACTACATCTTGGTTAGATCAGACCAAGGTTATTGGCTGGCGGCACAAGTCTTCTGATCGCAGACTCGAGATGTGGAAGAGGCGCGCATGGAGTTTGCGCTCCAAGATGCTTGTATTTGTCCAACAGCTGCTGTACTTTTGCACAGCAGAGGTTGTCGAGCCAAACTGGCAGAACCTGATGGATAGAGTCAACGGCACTGATGCTGATGGGTCGGAAGTGACGATTAATGGCACCAAGCAAGTCAACCGGACGGTGGACGAGCTTATGCAGGACCACGTGGATTTTCTGGACACATGCCTTAAAGAATGCATGCTGACCCAGGCCAAGCTGCTGAAGGTCTGTCTCCTACTGTGACTTAATTGAAGGGCTGCTAGCTAACTTCGGAACCAGATCCATTCGAAGCTGATGACCTGCTGCACTATGTTTGCGTCCTGGACTGCTTCCTCCCTTGCACGAGCTTTGGCTTCTGCTGACGTGGACTTGTCCGGGAACAAGGCGTCCAATCCCGATGGTAGAGGCTATGACCCGGCACGGATTGGCAAATTAGAGGACACCTTGAAAAGATACGAGGACCATTTCAACCGCCATCTGCGCATCCTAATGGACAGGTATGGAACGGCTCAGACTACAGATAATTTGGCTGCCAACGAATACTGATTATCCGTGACTATAGCTTGAACTACTTTGCCGCGACAGAAAGTGTTGTCCTCCTCAAGTTGGCCCACGCTTTGAGCTCAATCAGCAAAGACGATTGAATATTCTATGCCTAGCCGACCGTGCTATATACCACTCAACCAGACGACTGCAGCGTGCTCGAAGGCACTGTGCATGCTTACCACTTGCAAGATTTGAGATCAGATCTTCTCGTAATCATTGGACGATATCCATCAATGCTCAGAAGGCGCCATGCAGCTTGTTCTACTTGAACAGCAGTTTTGCGCAGAACAAAGTAGCACTGGGGGCACATCCAAGTTTGTGCCTGCTGTGTTAGCGAGCTAGGATGACTTTCCGCCGATGACTCCAGGAGAATAGCTCGGAGTCTCGCCGTTTGCAGACTCTGTTCTCTTGCACGTTGACAGATACGACGGCTTCACGAAGATGACTACTTCGTAAACACACACATCATGATGACATATGGTTGGAAATGGAAGCGAATGAACAACATGAACATGAAATTCGATTTAGATACCCTGATGCATGTTTAGTCTGGCTTCCAAACAAATACAATTGTTGAAACAAGGTTTCTCATGCTTAAACACGACATTCTATTGCTCTTAACTTTGTATAATCCTTTCCCTGATTCCTGGCTGCAATTAACAGTTCCTTACAACATACTCCAACGAGAACCGACTGTTAATCAAGTCCGTTGGGAAAACGGGGACATGCTATATTTCTTGCTACAGACAACGCAGGTCACAGGATAAGTAAGCAGATTAATAGTTAATCTATAGAAAAGAAAGCCACGTTACGAGCCACATCGGCAAGGGAAATTAGCCCAATATACATGGTCGCTTCCTCGCGATTATTACTTCGATCGAAGAAGGGATTAATAGTCAAGTATCTCTCGCATATGTGCTCTTCTCACGCAATCGTTCACCATAAAACCACAGGAACAGCGGTGAAGGGATTCCAATGAAGATTGCAATGAATGCCAGTAGACTGTTGCCCCAGGCAAACCCGAGCGTAGTATATCTTTCATATGTCAGCAGAGCTGCTTACAAGCTGTGGGGGACGGAGAGAACCTACAGACTGGGGGCTATCAAGGGCAGTGCAAACCCCAATAGACTTCGTAGAACCATGACGGCGGCCATGGCACTTGCGGCAAAAAGCTGGTATGTATCGATGAGGTAGCCTTGGACGCAAACCAGCTGTACAACCGTTGAACCGGCGTAAATGGCAGCAACGATGTTACTTTTCGGGTCAGCGATATTCCCCTAAGTCGATTGACTTTCCACAAGGGCATACTTGCGGCATGATCCAGTGGATGCTCTGCCGGGCACTCCAACCGTACCAGAAGAGTCCGATAGGGACAATGCATGCACCTGCACAGAGAATCGGCAACCGAAATTCAGGCCGAGCCACACCTCCATTATTAGCACGCAGGCGTTGGTAAACGCGGTCGGCGACCCGAGTCCCGAGCTGCATTGCGATAGCCATTCCAACCGTGAGAGAAAGATAGTTCAGGGATCCAACCGATTCCGATTCACGATAGATCGTCGTCCAGACGTCCGGAAACGTAGCTACCATCAGGTATAAGATGCCGTTGAGATACGCCAGATACAAACTCAGCACCTGGATGATGGGCTGCGTGGCGAGCAAACGGAATGGTCGAATCAAGTTCTTGTGCAGCAAAGCGGTTGAGGACATGCCATCGTATTCGGTGTAGAGGTCGGGGTTTCCAGTGGTCTTGCGCATTCGAGCACATTTACTTCGCAATAGAACAGGACCGTATGTCTCACGGAGTAGGAAGAACGCGGCAAGCTGGACAACGGCGGCAGCAATTGAGACCACATAGAAGCACCACGGCCAGGACTCGTACTGAACAAGGAATCCTCCGGTGATGGGACCGATAGCCGTTCCTAGGAGTGGAGCCAGGGTAAATACTGCCATGGCCTTCCATCGATCCTGTGGAGGGAACAGGTCACTGTTCATGCCGCTCCCTATCTACACATAGCTCAGATTAGGACAAGTGACAAGAGACACATAGAGATACATACTCCAAAAGGACCAGCGCCCCCTAACCCGGCCAGAGAACGATATGCAATGAGCTGGTTTTGCGTCTTGGCAATTCCGCAAAGTGTATTGAAGATGATGTAGAAGATGTTCGCAGCGGACAGGATGATGACTCGTCCGTACATTTCGGAGAGAGGTGAACTGACGAGAGGAATGATTGCACTACCGAGCAGGTACACAGAAAGACTCATGATGAGCAGTGTTGGCGAACGGATCTTGAGATCATCGGCGATTGCCTCCAGAGCTGGGGCAACCGTGGCCGAGGACATTGAGCCCAAGAGATTGAACATGGACATAGGAATGAAGACCATCCATTTTCGACTTGCAGGCCAGTCCTTCGGGTTCTCAGGGTCGTTGGGACCATCCCACGTCACCTACTCCAGGCTTATGTTAGATTTCAAGATTGTTTCCCTTGTATAAAGAAAGTCTGCTGCCACGAAGGAGGCTCACCAGATTTGGATCAGGGGCAGGTCTTCCAGATGAAGACGGCGAAGCTCCGACAGGCTGGGCTTGGATATGAGCATTGCCATCTCCTTTCTCACCAGAAGGAGCCGATGCTAATTGAGTTGCCATGCTAGCGAAGATTGGATATGAACCTGTAAAGTGACCATCAAGAAGGCCAGGTTTTCGTTTGAAGTAAAGTTCTATGAGAAAGGAATTTCCGAATGAGACTAAACCAAGGTGGCCCCTATTTGTTCAACTCTCTGATATGCGGTGCGTTCATGGCTTCCTTTTTTGATTCCAGGAAAAGTCAAGCAGACCTGGAAAGTTAAGGAGACAACGTAAGGTATCGATGTGCTCTCAAAGACATCCCAGTCGACTGAGTCTTGATTGATTGGTGGCTACGGAGTAGAGCCTGACTATATATCTCATGGCATATCATTATTAGTGTCCTCTCAAGCATAGGTAGCCGGGTGGGGATAGACACGGACGCTACAGATGCTTGTCTGGATGGGGCAGAACGAAGCCTTTTTTAGCTGTGATTGGCATGCTCGGACAGGCGAGTCATGCATCCCTGTCTAGCTGGTTTAGGCTGCGATTGAGGATCGGTATTGGTGTTGCTGGTGTTGCGTCCGGTTGGAAGTGTTGTCCATAACTTGCACGTCCGTTCAGTTTGTCCATCAGGAGCGCCAGAAAGCCAATAACTATCAATATCTGGAGACCATAACGTCGATATGGAGTAGACGAGCCAGTGTCGTCCGCGTATATCTCGAGTTGATTCTTTGTACGCAGAGTAAGCACTAAGAGTCCTCCCCCTGGTTTATCTGCCGCGCATTTAATACATAAATTGACCAGCACTAATGCGTCACCCATATTGCCTGTTTGGGATATCAGTACTTCTGAGTGAGGTAGCCTGATGTTATCCTAATCAGAGCATACTCACATGTAGGGGTTTAGAGGAGATATCTAGAGAAAGATATCATGAACGTGCCAGTTTGCAGGTAGCGATAGTGTGGTGGTAACCATTGTATCATAGGAACAAATTATTTTGAACGTCAGAAGACTCTACCAGAACACTTTACTAAGCCAAGAAACAACTACAACCTCATAAGGTAATGCTCTCCTGTATTACGAGCTCCTGGACTGCCGACCCTACAAAATGGCCGATGAGTCGATCACGTCCAGTCCGATCTCGGATTCGCAGATACCAGAGACCGATAGCGTCTTCATAGAGATGCCCGATAAGGTCCAAGCCATCACAAAGGACTACGCGCCATTAGATGCTAATGACAACACCAAGAAGACTCTTCGTGAAACTTTCAAATAACTCCCGCCAGAGGGGAGGGTACACCTGGTTGAAGACATTGAAGGGGGCGGAAAAGGATACATTACGCCAACTTTCTCGCAGCATAATTTCAGGGCTCCTAATGATGGCCAACATCACACCTTCTCCGCGCCATACCTTGAACGAGTCAATTGAAGAGCTCGCGACCATGACAGACGAGTCCATGAAGCATCAGCTGAGGACGCTCCGAGAGGCAGCGATGCTTAGAGAGGGCACATATTGTGCCTTTTTGTCTGACCAATTGGGAGAACGACCGTGACAAACGCCAGAAAATGGCTGTCTGGGAAAATATCTTCCGCTATTTTCCTAGCGTCAGCTATGTTCCTATCAGCTGTCAATGCTGACCCAAGCCAATTTGATCAGCCTGCCGCGGCGGAGTTCCTGGCAGGCGAAATCTGGGACCGCGTGGCTGTTTTCCGAATGCGCAGGGAGGACGAGGAACCCCTAGACTAGGGCTAACTCTGTCATACAGATTCTCCCGGTGTGTTCGCAGGGATTGTAAAGCGGCTGCGGGAGGTGTTACCGAGTGTTCCCGCGAAGTTGGACTTGCTGCCAGGGGAGCATTTGTTCGATGCCGATATGACTATGGAGGACGCGTGGGTGACAATGGAAAGAGGCTTTCTAGAGTACTCCTGGTCTATGCAAACGCAGCACTCAGTCAGCACTAAAACAGCCAGGAAAAAAGGTACTTTTTGAGTCAGGTCACATCAGAATAGTAAAGACGATACTCACCATCCGCATCAATGTCGGTCGAACGTTCCCTCAGAAGACCTAATCGTCCGTAGAGTAGGAAAAGAAATTGTAACCATCAGGCTTGCCTTCAACACTGTCCGGTGCCATGTTCTCCAGGTGCTGAACATTAAAAAGAAAGCTCGCTTGACTCGCAGAGCATCTACTCTATGCCTCAAAGACAGAGGAACTGCCTTTGTGAGTTGACGACTTCAAAATCGGTCATATTTGATGCTGGCAGCGGTGTTCTCCATCTACCAGGATTTTGGCCATGCGTCGGGGCTTTCATAGCTCCTGCATAGCGAACAATGGCAAGTGTAAAGGATACTTTCATCAGACCTGAGCCCCGACTTCCTCCTGTTTTTGGAATACAAGCCGGAATCCTTGCACGACTGCGGGTCGCCCAATATCACAGGGTAGGCTGGGAGAACATAAGGTAGACCTCTCCCAGGGCTGCAAGAAAGATCCGTTCTCTGCAGAGGAGGAACAACTCTAAAGACTACACAGGTGCACAGACAACACTGAAAGGCTTTCAGGACACGAGGCGGGTGGTTTGGCTTATTCAGTTCTCCGTACTCCTGGCCAGTGCAGCTCGGTTTGTAACGCCGGACAATCGGCTGCACTAAACACGGCAGCGGGTTACGGCCCCAGTAGCCGTTTTTTCACGAGCAGTGAACCATGGTTCTGGAATTGCTATCATCGATCTGACAGGCTTCGAAGCTCTCGATATGTTTCGAAATGAGAGCGAGACCCGAGAGCCTGGATCCTTTCAATCTGAGGGCGTAGCGCCCGTAGATCGCCCGTAACGAAAACCCACGGTAAGTGGTTGCGTCGAATTCATACTACCCGTACGCGCTAAGATGCACTCGAGAGGAGTCTGAGATGTCCAGCGCCATATTCGGTTTTCAGAAGACTTTTCGAGCCACCGTCTTCTCACTTGGGCAAGCCCATTTGCTCGTCTTATGCTTCTGACTGTCCCAGAGACCCGATGGACGGACGTCATTGCCCCGCTCTTAGAAAGAGCTGCAGACCGAGCATGCCTGTTATCCGCGGTTTCGTTCGTCACCCAATCACATTGGCTGAAGTTGTCAGGATTGTTAACACACCAACAAGAAGCGGTGAAGGAGCGAGGTGATAGGTGCAGAGGGAGCCAGGAAAAACGAATGGATATGAGGGACAGTGAGTCGTAAAAAGAATAGTTCATGCAGTCCATACTTTGTGGCTCATATTCTCAGGGATGAGCGCTTATGGGAATAAGGCCCTATAAGCAATGCGTACTGCGTAGATATTTTCTTTTGCACCATCTGCGCATTATTGCTGATCTCCTTTCCTCCTATTTTCGTACATGAGGAGCCCTAAACCACTACTCAGAATGTATCCCCACTAAGCTCGGTCGTCGACACCGTCATCATTTTACCTTCGTTGAGCTCTCTTCGCATTTCTTGAATCGATCGAGCAAATCTTTCCACCCACATTGTGACCACGACCAAGACGCAGGCATGAGTGAGAAATTTATCATGTGACCGCCACGACACTGATTGCTGAAATTAAACAAGGTTCTATAATGATTGAGGATTACCTTGCATGCGTGTGTTGACTTTCCATGCAACGACCCGTTAGTCCAGAAGACGTTCGGCGTCCCTGCATTGTCTGTGGCTGAGTCAAGCTGAATACCGTAGCGCTTCATGCTTCTGTAGTGATGGAACCCATTTCTCAGCCGTTTCTTGTCGGCGGCTGTAGCCTCTGTGTACCTTTTAAGTGCATGCAGGCTGTCACGTAATCGACATTTTGGTGGGTATCGGGATCCATTGCGTAACTGTATACAATGCATGAAGGCGCATCAGTTAGCTGGTCCGAGCCGTCGCGTTGAATTCTCGAGCGAAAACAACTCTGAGACAGACGAAACTAAGTGGTAGGAGCACCAGGGTCTCGCTCATACGAAACGAATCAGTCTGGCGTTCTTCATCAAGATCTAGAACATAGGTTGCAGGAGCCTTCAAATGTCCCTAAACGCAGACCCAACCTGTCAAGTAACCATTTGAAGCTCGATAATCGATTTAGTTCAATACCCATCAGCCCAAGTCCCAAGAGAAGGCCCTAGAGATCTTCCTCTATTTGATCTCGTCGGCACCAGCGGCCCCTCTGGAAGACACCGCCGACCCCTCCTTTCCCTGCAAATTTGCTTGGAGGTCAGACTTAGTCCGAATACAGTAATCAGGCTCGCTCTTGTCGACAATGAACACTATCGTAGCTTGAGGTCGCAGTGTAGTACTGTGGCTTAGAGACCAATCCAGCGATGATGCTTGTCCTTTTGTAGGGAGTTTTGGTCCACTGAATTTTCGCCAACAGCATCGTTTTGACCCTGGGCGCAAGAGAGAAGCCAGGATTGGGGCAGAGCGGGTTTTCTCACCGTCCGCACATTTAGTAAGAGCCTCGAGTTCCGCAAAGTACGCTCCTAAGACGTTCCATGGGAAGAGGATCTGCTCTTTTTCTCGTCTGAGTCGAACAGAAAGAGCTCCGCGATAGTATCTTGTACCACGTCAATCTCTTCCAGTTACAGGTCCCTTCCCAGACATTGTTTCGCGTTCGCTTTCCTCCTATATACCCGCTCGACATCGGAGGCCTTTCGCCGCCCCTCATCGAACATTTTGGACCAGACATATTGGGACAGCAGTCTCTTGAACGACGTCGAAGAAACAAAGACGGCATGACGTACTCCCTCCGAAACACCTCGACCACATTAATGCGAGGACGTGCTGACACTTCCATAACAAGGAGCCCTGATTCAGATACAGAAGAATTGGACGAAGTATACCTCCACACCGTAACGATTCAGGGTCGAGAATTCCACAAGTTCTCCATCGATAACCGGATAGCGTTTGAGCCTGTTGATGATGTACGCCTGCCGTCTTCAAAATTGTGCAAGCATTGACCATACTTCATTATCAGGAAGAAGCAGAACGCCTCGACCTCCAGCATCGAGTGTTCCTCAGGGTCTTCGACGGCCGACTGATTTTTCCACCGATCCCTCGACTTCGCAGAGTACTTGACTGCGGTTATGGCGCTGGATCTTGGGCAGTCGATGTGGCTACCCAATATCCAGATTGCAGGGTGAATATCGTCGTACTCAACGCGTTGCACACACAGAGGCTGACAAATTTGGCGTGGCAAGGTAATTGGTCTTGACATATCTCCGCATAAGAATCCGGATGACATGCCCGAGAATCTATCGTTACAGGTGGGCGGAGTCTTCCAACAATCCAGACATGGATGCATAGCTGCAGGCTTCGGCTAGTCAGGGCTCCTGGAAAGCGTCAGACTGACATCTCATGATCAGGTCGATGACCTCAACCGTCGATTCACCTTTCCCTCCAACCATTTCGACCTTGTTCACTCGAGTCTCCTTGCGACTGGCATCAACAGAGCCAGGTGGCCGTCCTACCTCGCAGACATCAGAAGGTGCGCTCTCTGTTAAGCCAGGGTTGTCGGCCTTATGGCCAATTACAAAAGAAAGGGCCGAAGGCTGACTTGGTCAAATTCTTTAGAGTCTTGAAGCCAGGCGGATGGGTACAGTTGATCGAAATATACTTCAACGTCCAATCGGACAACGGTTCGATAACCGAGGAACATGCTCTGAGACGATGGAGCAGACAGTTCATGAGGTCATACGAAGGAACAAAGGATCTGCGTGTAGGAACACGGTTGAACAATCTTCTTCGGGATGGAGGTTTCGAAGATATTGACGCGAGAATGATTCCTCTTCCTCTTTCGGCGTGGTCCAATGGTGAGTCCTCACTGTCCGTTTCGTTTGCGGGCCGCTGAACCGGTGTGCTAGACACTAGAATGCAACAAATTGGCATGCTTAATCGAGAGAATGTCAATAGTCTCCTTCCATCATTGGCACTGTATCCATTGACTCGGATTTCCAGCATGTCTCAGCAAGATTTCCAGGACCTCATTACTCAAGCACGACGAGAGGCGGAAACAGCGAGCCTGAAGGCGTACTTTCCCTTGTAAGTGACAGTGGATCGACCGATTATGCCTCTCTTCTGATGGTTCTGGTAGGTACGTTTGCATTGGAAGAAAGCCCGGATAGGTGCTCTGGAATTGAGGAAGAAAGAAGGTCGATGGATCGTTCTGTCCTATATGTCAAGAGCCGACGGGGCGCTCACGTTTCGGTTCACTTCGAGGCTCACGCATTCCTGGAATTCGTAAAGTGAATCATGTTTTCCCGTCATTCGATTAGAGACCCTTGGTTTATACTAGCTCTGAAAATGAATGAGACAGAAATCGGTCAGTCAAGTGCCTCTCTCCCGACTTCTTTCTGAACTCTGTGACTGCGAGACAGAATATCAACCTCACTGGTTAGCATCTGGTTTTGTTCAACAGCATTGAGTTTGCAACATTATGAGCTGAGAAAGTAAAACACTGAGAATCAAGCAGTGGCCCTAACTCTGCTGTTCTGTAGCATGATCAGCTTCCAGGAGATACCGAGACATGTGTTGACACGCCCCGATAGCTCGTCATCAATGCTCATTTTACCCAATACGTCAGTGAGCCCACCATTCGAGAGGACTTCCTGTGAATCTTCAGAAGAGCAGCCTGCACGGCCTTCATTATGAGTACGGCATGCCGCTCATTAGGCGCAGGGGTGCAATCCTCGAGAACCGAGCATCTACCATTGCGAGCTTGGTCTATATTTGGAAAGACATGAGATATTGAAGATTGAGCAGCCTCTCCAAGCAGATGGATTTCGATAAACAACCAATGGCAAAAGCAACGATGGATACTCAAAGGCGAGCAGTGAGTAAGGAAGAAAGAGGAGGAAGACTGAATGAAGGGGCTCGAAAGATGGACCGTCGCGGGTCCGGAACCAGAACCAAACTGACGGGACGCTGACTATTTAACCTTACCCAGGACCAGACCGCGAGCGAGAATGGAGTTTCGCATTCCAGACGACCAGATAATAACCAAACACCTCTCTCTCTGTCTTTTCTCTATAAGATGCCATTGAATAGCTGAATGTCTTTGGACTTTTAAGAATCTGTCTAACTATCAAGTCTGGGATAACGTCATGCCAACCCACGTCTGCTATCAACCCTCCGAGGAGATCTCTATCAGTGGTGTCCGCATTGGCTGTTTGGCGGTTCAGCATTTTAATGCCCTCTTAGGGCCCGAGAACCCTTCAAGCTCGGAAACATGACACACTGAATGTGAACTGTTCAGGTACTCAACGCTCCGCGGCTGTTCTGACATATTGTCCTTTCAGCTCCGCGTCTCCGCCCCTTTTACCAACCAAGTAACATCATTGACTGTCAATAACAATGCGGAATATTCTGGTTGTCACTGAACGTAGCCGGAATAAATGAGAGGCCTAGTCAACGAGCCCGAGTCATGGACGTGGCATCGTACTGAAGCAGGGCGAGATGGGATATTACCGAAATTGCAGGCGTCCATTTTGTCAAGAGCACATCACGACGATGATCTACAGATGGAGGACAAACAAGACAACAGTATTCAAGTGGCTTGATGGATCAATCTGCTAGTTTTATTACAATGTGACGAGTATAATGTCAGATTGCACCCATCTTCACAACACTTCATAGGCATACTGAATTGTTATATACGCATCCAAAAATCATCTCTTCAAGCACAATAAGGAGATACAATGACAGCAATTATGACAAGTAAAATAAAGGCATAGTCAAGATAGCTTGACTCTGAGCATGTCGAGAGTACACGTTAGTGATCGCGCGTTTGGGCGCTTATGGCGCAAATCAGCTTTGTTGGTGCCTTCCTGATGCCTGGATTACAAGGCCGCAACAATGTCCCAATGGGGTAAGTGTCCGCGCTCCTGGGCGGGGAGAAAAAAAGTTGGATCCAGCTTCAATACCGATCATTATCTTTTGACAGCACGCATCTGCTGTTGATTAACGCAACTCGGAAACGCAACTCGGCCTCAAGATGCCTTCCACATACAAGAGGGACAAGCCGTGGGATACGGACGATATCGATAAGTGGAAGGTACGTATTCTCAGGATTTATCCTGCGACATTCTATCCGATTCTAACGTGCCATCACTTAACTAGATCGAAGAATTCAAGCCCGATGACAATGTCGCCGGTAGTTTTGCGGAAGAATCGTCGTTTGCGACCCTGTTCCCCAAGTATCGCGAACAATATCTGAAGGAAGCTTGGCCGGTGGTGACGAGAGCTTTGGAGAAGCATGGAATCGCCTGTACGCTGGACTTGGTGGAGGGTAGCATGACTGTGAAGACTACTCGTAAAACCTTCGACCCTGCAGCCATTCTGAAGGCTCGTGATCTGATCAAGCTGTTGTCGAGAAGCGTACCCGTTCAACAGGTGAGTTTTCATAGTGACATGGCCCCCACCCCACGGCATCATAACTGACGACATGGTTACCAGTCCCTGAAAATCCTCGAAGACGGCGTCGCATGCGACATCATCAAGATCCGTAACCAAGTCCGCAACAAGGAACGCTTCGTGAAGCGCCGACAGCGACTCCTCGGTCCCTCCGGCTCCACCCTGAAAGCGCTGGAGCTGCTCACCAGCACCTACATCCTGGTCCAGGGTAATACGGTCGCGGCGATGGGTCCGTACAAGGGGCTGAAGGAGGTCCGCCGGGTGGTCAATGACTGCATGGCCAACATCCACCCGATCTACCACATCAAGGAGCTCATGATCAAGCGCGAGCTGGCCAAGGACCCCACGCTCGCCAACGAATCCTGGGACCGGTTCCTGCCCAACTTCAAGAAGCGTACGCTGTCGAAGCGCCGCGTCCCCTACAAGGTCACCGACAAATCGAAGAAGGTGTACACACCGTTCCCGCCGGCGCCGGAGAAGAGCAAGGTGGATCTGCAGATCGAGTCCGGCGAGTACTTCCTGTCCAAGGAGGCCAAGGAGCGCGCCCAGAAGGAGGAGGTTATGGAGCGGCAGCGCCTGAAGCGCGAGGAGAAGATGAAGGAGCGGGCCAAGTCGTTTGTTCCGCCCGAGGAGCTGGAGGCCGAGGAGAAGAAGAAGGAGAAGAAAGAGAAGAAGAAGCGGAAGCGCGAGGCCGAGGCGGAGCCCGACGACGGCTCCGAGAAGAAGGAAAAGAAGAAGAAAAAGAAGAGCAAGTCCAAGGACGCTTCTTCGGACGGCGAGGCATAGAGGCATTCGTACCACAACTGCCTTTGTGTTTCCTGCGACGTTCACATTCAGCTTCCGCTGTCTTTTTTCGTCTGTTTGCTCTTCGAATACAAGGCGCTTAGGCATAGCATGGGTTGGAGTTATTGTTAATTTGTTTCTATACTGCGTTTAAACTTGCCAAGGAGGGAAAAGTCACGTCGAAGCTCAATTTATGTATGTATACCAACTGACATGGGAATTCCACAGTGAGACTTGCAATCTAGTTCGTCTTCGTTGAAGTTACTACTGGCGCCATAATCTACATCACATGTTGACTGAACTCTCTGAAGCAAGCATCCTAGCCTTCTCTCTCAGGAAAACCTCCTGCTCCCTCCGACTCTTCTCCAGGTCAACCCCAAGCACCAAAATCACAAAACTCACCACACTCAAAGCGAACAGGAAATAAAACGGTGTCGACACATTCCCAGAAGGCGAGGCATCGATGATCGCACTCGAGACCAACGGCCCAATGAACGAGGACGTCTTGCCGATGATGCTGAACAAACTGAAGAATAGGAACTCGTGGCCGCGGGGCGTGACCTCCGAGATCATGATCTGGGAGTAGCTGTACCAGGGGCAGACGAAAAGGCCATAGAAGGCTTGGTAGAGCTGTTTTGTGCTTGTTAGCAGGCGCGAGGAGGCTCCATCTAGGTGGCTGCTTTGGGCTGCAGGCTTACCCAAATCTCCCAAGCGTGGTGGAAACCGAACCGCTGCGTCCAGATGCCGATCATCCCCCATCCGTCAAGCAAGATGATTCCCACTGCGATAGCGTTGAACATGGTCTTCGTGCCGAGGTTGTAGCGCCGCTGGATGAACCAAAAGGCGTAAATGCCAAGCGCCTGGAGAGAGCAAGGTGTTAGCGAGGACCGAGCATTGGGACAGAAGACCTACCTGTGCTGCTATGCCTACGATCAGAAGATAGGTCAGTTCCAGTGTGTTGTATGCGACGATGCTGTTCTGCAATGTCGCAATCACCGTGACTGTTGTGTTGAGGGAGTCGCCGAGGAGGAAATATCCTGCAGGAGCGCACTGGTCAGTTCTACCATGAGGGAAATCTCCACAACAGTACGCGACTTTACCTATCAGATACAGCAGACTCTGCTTGAGTTTCCACACCTCCCTTCCGGCATGGTATAGCTGCCTCAATCCTGCGACGATGATGTTTCTTCCGGGGTCCTGCCCCGGCCGTCGTTTCTCGAGAACAAACCACGGCAGCGAGACGAGCAGCCACACCCCGGAGGCGAATGCAATCAGCACGCTCAGCCCCCAGTTATTATTCGCCTGGCTCTCATCCACCCTCAGCCCAAACATGACCCCCACGATGACAGCGAGGATCACAATCTCCGCCACAGACTGCACGTAGAACGCTACATTGGCGAGCTTGCTGCGCGCCATCGTGTCCGCATCGTCGTACTCCTCCCGCGAGATCCTACCTGCTGCATACGCATCTGCACGGTCCTTCATCTCGGCCGTATTCCGCGCCAGACTCGGGAACGCAGCCGTCCAGAACGTCAGCGTCGTCTGATACGCGATTAGTCCTACAATGTACAATCCCACCGCAATGTGCCATTTCTCCTGCGTGTGGACGCCCAACCAGCCGAAGCCGATGGCGTAGGCGACAATCGACAAGACGATCAGGATGTTAGGCCGCCAGGTCCCGAAGTCTGCGAAGCTGCCTATCACCAGGAAGACGACGACCTGGATGGCGAACGAGATGCCGTTGCTCAGAAGGACGATACTGTTGATTGAACGCTGGCGGCCTGCGAAGAGGAGAGTTCCTTGGTCGCCTGCGGCTTGGTAGAGGAGGTTCTGGAAGGCAGTGGGAGCGAAATCTACACGTTCGTCAGTTTCTTTTCGGATCGATACCCAAGATGGGTAGTAACGTACTGAATAGCGAGAGCCCGTTATTTCCAATGTAGTAGCTATGCAATGTTAGCGGTTAATTAGTATGTTGGTTCGCACGCACGCATAATAGGCCCAGATCTCCCATTTCGTCGTGCGATATTTCTCGTCAAATACATCAGGCGCTACAAGCTCTTCGGACCCCTCATTAGCAACCGCTTGAGATGTCACTTGCTGCTTGAGTTTTGCATCGCAAGTTGCAGATGCTTCCACATCGCCCAACGCTAAAGAGGACATGCTCGTGTCAATACGCTCTCAAAACAGGGATATCCAGGGGAGAGTCTGCAGGCTGCAGAATGCCAAAATATGTAACCCCGCGCATTCTGCAGAATTCCAGTAGATAGGGAAAAGCGAAAAGCCCTTATCGAGACTATGTCTCGCCTAGTGGCTAGCACTAACGAGATCTAAAATGATTCTTTCCCTGTATTGGTCGGGAGAATCCCGTTAGCAACTTAGCAGTCTGTCGATCGCAGCCACGCAGTATTCTGTATGCATAGTATTGGCTGGATCTTGCCGGAGAGCCTTTCCTGCTGTGGAACAAGATTCTGCCAAATTACTTGAAGCTTTCTCGGACCTCTTATTCGACGTATGACACTTGTCGCATTGACCGTCTCGAGTGGCTTCCAGGTATCATTGTCCAAGAATATGACTAGCTATCTACTGGCAATCGTCTAGTATATATATACAATAGGTCAAACAATCACAATTTGGCTCGTCCGCTTTCTATTGAAGCCCAACTCTGCTCGTCTAGCTTCTGGTATGTGGGGCCGTTCAGCCAGTACAGCTTGTCGCCCTTGGTCTGAGTACGGGGATCCCAGCCCATTTTGGCCAATTCGCCCTTAGCCTGCTTGAATGTCACGCCAGTTGCTACCCTAGATCGAAAGGAAGGGAACATTAGTCGAAGAAGAAGTCGTTGGGTATTTAGGTAAACTCACTTCTCGGTCAGCCGAACAAGCCTCGGCATGGCATACGACGGTACGCCCTTCTTTTTCAGCGCTCGGTGCAGGTTCGCCATGAATTCGGCCTCTGCTGCGGGATCTTCGAGCGTAATACCAGCAGCGCCCGCTTGGCCGTCGTATCTGAAGCAGAAGTTAGCATGAGAGATCCCAGACTGAATGGTAGAACATACCCGCTCAGTTTTACGCCGTAGACAACAGCGTCGTGGACACCTGGGATGCGACAGATGTGGTCCCTGATTTCCCCAGCGCTCACATTCTCTCCCTTCCAGCGAAACGTGTCTCCCACGCGGTCCTGAAATCTGACCCAGCCCGAGTCGTCCTGGACGAGAAGGTCGCCGGTGCGCTGATACAGATCGCCTTTCACGAAGACGTCCCGCAGGAGCTTCTTCTCGGTAGCTTCCTCGTTGTGCAGGTATTCGGTCAGGAGGGCCCGGTCCCTGACTCGGCCAATGGCCTCTCCCTCCTCGCCCAGCTTGGCCTTGACACAGAACCCAGTCTTCGGGTCCCGGTACGGCATCTCGGTATCCGGGTCGTACTTCACGATGAAGACATCCTCTTCCAAGAATCGCCGGATGGGTCCCGAGAATCCTATTTTGCCTGCACCCCATGCACCCACGCCGTGATTGTCGAACTTGGCCACGCCTTCAGTAGATCGATAGAATTCGCGGATCTCGGGGACGTTGAATCTTTGCCGGAACCGCTCCCAGATCTCACCCCGCAATCCGTTGCCCGCCGCGACGATGCAGACGTGGTCCTGGTCGTAGGGAGATGGAGGTGTGGCTAGCAGGTATCGACAGAGTTCACCGATATACAGGATACGGGTGGCTCTGGAGTCATGAACGTCTTTCCAGAATTGGGAGGCGGAGAACTTGCGTCGCAAACATAGGGTGCCTGCATTGCCGACCGAGTAGCATATACCCGTAAAGTAGGCTGTGCCATGGAAGAGAGGAAGAGAGGAATAGGTGCGCAGTGGGTAGTATCTGGAAGGGTTTCTGACATCCGTGCTCAGAGGATTCGACGTCACCATGTTCATCATGTTGCGAATGGCGCATGCTTTGGGGTTTCCTGTTGTGCCGGATGTATAGATGAGTACACATAGATCACGGACAGATCGCTTGGCCGGGATCAAGCCGGCCGGAGAGTATTGCTGCAAATCAGCTGCGGTAACCAGCTCTGTCGCGCCGACGGATACGCCATCAAATGGCCCAATATTCAGCGCAATATGAGGCAGGTCTACGCATACAAATTGCGACAGGTCTGGTGTGGAAATAATGAATTTTGACCCGGAGACACTGAGGCAGTGCATAAAGGTGTCATCTGGCTCAATGGGTCAGTTCAATCGGTTGGGACAGGGAATTCTCACGAAGCTCATACCACGCAGGTTGTTATTGATCAAAGCAGCCACAGCACCCAGCTTTGCCAGAGCGTAGATCGTTACCACCATTTCAGGCGAATTTGTGTTGAATACGGCGACAAAGTCGCCTGCCTTGATATCTCTCGAGTGCAACAAAGCGGCGAAGCGGTCGACAACTGAGAAGGGCAATCGAGTCAATTGTTGAACAGGAGGAAGAACAGATTTGCATCAGTATGAGCAGACTCACGATCCTTCAACTGGCTATATGTCCATGTCTTGTTCTCAAACCAGAGCGCCTCACTGGCGCCGCATCCTTGAACCTCCACGACTCGCTCCAGCATCTTGTACAGGGTCGCGGTATCGCCGAGCTCGGCAATCCGCTGACCCAGCCGTTTCGTCCAGTCTCGATCATTGCAGATAGTCGTCAAATCCGTGGAAATGGCGAGTTTCGCATTCAGATACGCCCCTGTTGCGACGGTCAGGGCGGAGGCCACCGCCAGCGAAGGGGCTGATATCTCGGAAAAGAAATCCATAAAGAATTCAGTCGGGTCGAGGAAAGGGATAGTAGTAGACGTAGTTAGTCGACAGTCAGGCACAATTAATCTCGTTGCTATGGTACTCTCCCCGCATATATATGTTTTGCGGAGGTACCTACTCCCTAGTAGCGTCCGATTTACAGAAATCAACAGACATACGGATGCATCGATATGACTTTAATTATCAAGGCCCAGCTCCCAGGCAATTGCCCTAACTCGGCGAATCGAGACGGGAGCTGAATTATGAGAGCTCTGCCGGCCATGAGGCCCATAACGCGCTTACAGGAGACTAACTAGGTTGTGCGGAGACGGCAATCGAGGAGCGGATGAGATCCGATACTTACTGTACTCCGTAATGGCTTTCAAATACGCACTACCGGGGGATCTGCCTCATACCCACCTTGAGTCCTTGTCCAGGCTTTGTTGAGGAATGCCCTAGTCATTATTATTGACATACTGAGGTATATACAGTTCTACATCCAAGTTTCCATGCCCGGCCCTCCAGAGTCCGGACCACCCGTATATATATTTCTGCGGTGAATACAGAGTACTCCTACAACCGGCCCATCCACACACTCACAAATTGGATGTAAAGCTATATTTCTATCTAGAAAAGTGACTGGAGAAGTTAAGACACACAATATTTCTACGGTACAGAGTCCCTCATACCTATTTAGTACCTATACAGCGGGAACCCCCCGGCCCCCCGTGGGAAATGCGTTGCGTGGGAACGGAAACTTTGTGGGGCCGGCTGCTTCTTCTCCAGTTTCCAGTTCATGTTTCCTCCCCGACTCAAAGGCCCAAAGGGCGTTGAATACTCAATACCGGCTCATCTCCAGGCCCGAGTGAGGAGCATGAATTCCACAAATAACCCTTGAGTGACATGTAGAAGTACGAGAGTCAAGATCTATCACTATGTCTCCCATGCTACTTGCTGTATGCTGGCGGATTTCTGTGAAGAATTACCTTATCCACGGGTGGATCCACCGGTACGATACCGCCCAAACACGATGCTGGTACCAAGTCCGACAGCCGAGGCCACTGCAGCCTTTGGATGCGTACGGTAACAATACCACTGCAATACAGCCCATTGGCGGCAGTGTCGGTCGGGAAACCGGCTGGCTCTCATTCTTGTCTACCTACCACAGTGGATCTATATGGAGTTTGTCTTGAACTGAGGCTAACCCAATTTATTCAACTGGCTGCAATGCTTTTCAGTCTCCAATCCCCATATTCTGTATTCTTTTCCCATTGGCTCTAATATTATTAATCTGGATCTCGGCTCGGCCTTTCACTCGTGATCCTTCGGCTGCAGTGTCTTTTTTGCCCTCCGCAGATCAATATTGTCCTAGATACCGCGGTTCATTCGCCATCTCCGGACTATAACATAGCGCGGCCATTCTCGCGGGGCAGTTGGTCTTTCTTCTGTCTCATACACTTCTTCAAGCCTCAAGGAAAATTCCTGCAACGTTCCCACAGACGCAGTGTAGCCAGAATCATGTCTACGCCACAGCAACGGTTGTCCTCGATCGCTAACCAGGTCGTTGGTTCGAATGTGTCGGCGAAGAGCAAGCTGTTGGCCAAGAATCCTGATGATATCGTACGTCTGAACAGGACTTGCGACAACTAAGACGAAGACTGACCTCACTCAGGTGATCACGCTTGCTGTCCGAACTCCTCTTACAAAGGCCAGAAAAGGTGGTCTGAAGGACACCACCGTAGATAATCTCCTAATTTCATTGCTTACAGTATGTTACCAAATCATGTCCTCGCCAAGCATAGCCTATCCTAACAATCTGCAGTCTATCCGCGAAAAGTCCAACCTCGACCCCAACCTAGTTGAAGATGTCTGTGTCGGTAACGTGCTTGCGCCTGGTTCCGCATACCTCGCCCGCTCCGCGGTGCTTGCAGCTGGCTTCCCTGTGACGGCCGCCGCCTCCATTGCCAACCGATTCTGTTCTTCTGGATTGCTGGCGATCCAGAACGTCGCTAACCAGATCATGGCTGGTTCTATCGATATCGGTATCGCTGTCGGGGCCGAGAGCATGAGCACCAACGCCGATGGAGGGGCCCCAGAGATGTCAGCTCAGATCTTGTCGCATCCTATTGCCTCCCAGAACGTCCAACCCATGGGCCAAACCTCAGAGAACGTCGCTGCCCAATTCAACATTTCCCGAGAGCAACACGATCAGTTTGCCGCCAAGAGTTATCAGAAGGCCGAGCGCGCGCAAAAGGCCGGTTGGACTGCCGACGAGATTGTGCCCGTCAAGACTCAAGTCAAAGATCCCAAGACAGGTGAGGTAAAGGACGCCGTCGTTGATCGTGACGATGGCATTCGTTATGGCACCACTGCTGAGTCCCTCGGCAAGATTCGCTCTGCATTCCCTCAATGGAAGCCCAGTGCCACAACCGGTGGAAATGCCAGTCAGATCACGGATGGCGCCGCCGGTGTCATCCTTATGAAGCGGTCCCGTGCCCAGGAACTCGGACAGCCCATCATTGGCAAGTTTTGCGGAGCTACAGTTGCGGGTTTGGAGCCTAGAATCATGGGTATCGGCCCTTCCATTGCTATCCCCAAGATCTTGTCCAAGTTCAACCTGAGCAAGGATGATATCGATATTTTCGAGATTAACGAAGCATTTGCGTCCATGGTATGGATTGATCCCTTTTGTGTACAGCTGAGCTACACTAACCAATGACTGTCTAGGGCGTCTACTGTGTTAGCAAGCTGGGTCTTGATGAGAGCAAGGTCAATCCCAGAGGTGGAGCGATGTGAGCGATTTGGTTATCCTTGAGCGTTCTTCATCGTTTACTAACCTATTGCAGCGCACTGGGTCATCCGTTGGGCTGCACCGGCGCTCGCCAGGTCGTTACTGCTCTGTCTGAGCTGCGCCGTCAGAACAAGAGAATCGCCGTCACCTCGATGTGTGTCGGAACTGTGAGTTAACCTGGTTTGGTCTCATCTCTGAATTCTCACTAATATTGACTAGGGCATGGGCATGGCCGGAATTTTTGTTTCGGAGCATTAAGATAAATGTTTAAAGATTTAGCTTGCCAATTGATGAAGAGCCGTCAGCTTGGGAATGTCCATCTTGTATATATATACCTAGTCCTGCATGAAAATAAGAGCATGTTCATAGCTTCTGTATGTCAAAACCTCGCCCATCGACTGCTTAGTAGTACGGTAAGAAATCTGTTGCTCCATGTCAGCGGAGTATTGAAGTGTTGGGTGGGTCATCCCCATGATTGACTCCGCCAACTGCCATTTCAGCGATTCAACTACCAGTCCAAGATGGTAGCATAGAATGCAAGTAGGACTGCAATTCCAGCATCGAGGGTATTCTGAATAGCCACAGTGACGATCTCGACGATCGGCTTATCTTCGTCGCAGCTCGTGACACAACTAGCGCACCTCGTGCCTGCATAGTCACGTGCACATCCACGTCGTCATCCCATACAATCTAGGTACTTTGCACCAGTGGCTGTGGCTCATCACCGCTTCTCCTCATCTACCTTACCGTTACTCGCCTGCGCCTGCCATCAGACCCTCCTTGCAACTTTGTCCTACACATATCACCTCTCTCCTTTCTCTTATACCATCAAGAGCAGTATCTGATCTTCGTCCTCTCATTCTCTGGTCCCAGTCTACTACGACCGCTGGTTGGCTGATCCTGCGACCATGAAGCTCATATCAACCGCCGCTACCTTGCTCGTTTGCCTTGCTCCTCTCTCTGCCTCAGCACGGTCGATCTCCTTCTTCGATTCCGCGCAGGCTCCAATTCAAATTGAGAGCTTTCCTGTCAAGGGGGACAACCCGTTAGAATACTGTTTCGACCCTTCGGACAATATCCTGCAGATCGAATCAGTGGACTTGTTTCCTAACCCTCCTCTCCCGTACGTACTGGCAGTCCCTATACCGTATAGTGTCGGGTGAAGAACGATTGACTGATTCTTGATCACAGTGGCCAAACTCTCTCTATCAATGCCAGTGGCAACTTGACGGAACGGGTGGAGCAAGGCGCTTATGTCTCTCTTGTGGTTAAATACGGTCTCATCACCCTGATCAAGCAGACCGCCGATCTCTGCGAACAACTCAGGAATGTGGACCTCGAATGTCCCCTGGAGAAGGGCGAGATGACCTTGACTAAGCAGGTTGATCTGCCTTCGCATATTCCTCCTGTACGTTGGCCTTTTGAGCTATCCTGGTAGTTAATGACCAACCAGTTGCTAACGACGATGAACAGGGGAAGTACAGCGTCCATGCCGACGTTTATACCAAGGACGACAAGCAGATTACCTGCCTTAATGCGCACAATATCGAGTTCAAGATCCGGCCGTGAGAAGCCGCGTTTGGTACCATTGTTACCCTCTTAAGACTTGGAATTTGTTCCACTGGATGATCACTGATGTGCCTTTCGAGTCCGCTCCTACTTACGATCGCTTGATGAATTTACCGTTACGAGCCTCTATTGTCTGCTTATTTTAAGGTTTCATTCTCATGTTCGCTGTAAACTGCCATAGTCCACAGTCAAAGTTGCATGTTCTTGGTTATAACCCCTTTGCTTGATTAGATGATGTGCTATATCATCCGGCGTCAGGGCAGATCGTCATCACTTGCTTCTCGTCATGCCTGCACAACTATGTATATGCCTGAACTACCGTCTAATACAGAGTCTTCATTCGAGCAATTCAAAACTCTCTGAAAAAAGTAGAGAACAAACGTAGCAATCATCACTGCTATGCAGTGGGCGGTAGTATCTTCGAGAAGGACAATTCCAATGCCTCTCTCTCGGACAACCAAGCATCCTTTCGGCACTGATAATATATCGAATTCTATGTGCATAGATCCTAGATAATCGGGTATCTTCCCACGACTCGCACCGCGCGCACGACCACCCTAGAACACATCCTAACAAATGAAGGTGCTGAAAACAAAATAAACCTAGCAGTTACCGTCTATTCTCCAAATAGCCGCCGCACGCGCTTCAGCACACTGTCTTTCTCGGGGTCGTAGGGATGGTCTTTACTCGGGATCTCGAGGACGGCGGGGAACGGGTCGGCGAAGGAGTCGACGCTGTGTCTGATGCGTTCGGCAATCTAATTCTATGAGGCACTGATCCTTTATGAGGCAGAATGGAATAAAACGTACGTGTTGGTTGATCAGCAGCACGGCAATGTCTTTCCGCTCCTGAGTGAAGTTCTGGAAGGCCTTCTCGATAGCAGACGTTTCGGTCTTGGAGTCGACGACGAGGAAGTTCCGCTGGGCGTCCGGGCCGTCTGTGACGTGCTAAGAGGTTGTTAGTTGTGCTTTTCGAGGGGATAGTATGTCCGCGTGATGGTATACGTACACCGATACCCGCGAGCAGGAGACCGGTTACGGAGCTGGATGCGATTAGCGGTGGTGGTTCTCTCTTTGTCTTGCTACCGGAGGTGCTAGTTACTCTTCGTCGCCGATGACGGCGAGGAATTGCCGTTCCTAGGGTTCAGAGGAGAGTCAGTGATAGGGCCATGTCAACGTGGAGATATGCGACAGTGGACGTACCTTGTAGGACACTGCCGAGGCTGCCATCTTTCAACCAAGAATCAGCTGCACTGAGCCTTTATAAATAAGTGGAATCTACCCTGCAGAGCAACTACCGGGGGCAGGTCGATCAAGTCAGCAATGAACTTGTGGATGAAGGAGTCGTGTCCCGATTGTGGATAACCACTTCAGTGAACGTTCGTCATAGCAGACCGCTGCGGCTTATCTAAGCGGGGCCGTGATGTGTTTGTTGTTTGGTAGCGGAACGGAAAACTTGGCGTATGTTTTGTCTTTTGTCGCTCCTACAAAGGTTTGTCTTGATAATCGAGTTGCCAGGCTGGAGCACATATGAAGCGTAATGCAACGTCCCTGGTAGCGATCTACAATATCTGTGCCCCTTATCACCATGCCCCGGCTTGTACGCCGCCAACCGCTGGCGGAGCGCATCAGATCATACTTGAATCCACTGGACTTTCTGCTATGGCTGTCAGAGGAGATTGATGCGAATGCCTGGGACCAGTTTGAGAAGGATTGGGCGCTGCCTTTGGGTGTTGTTCTCAATATAGCCTTCCTCATTGCGAGGGCGAACAGCCGATCCAGTGGGAGCAGAGCCATTGACGATGTCTTCGGAGACGATGGCGGAGTGCCTTGGATGAGCTGGTTTGTATGTCGCCAACAATTCAAGGAGCTCGCCGGGGGTCCACAGAGGATGAGTCGCTAATCGGTAGTCGCTGGCAGGCTTCCTTCATCGTTCATCTACTCGCGTGCTTCAGCGCGTTCAATACTTTCTACACCTTCTATCGGAAGCGACTCTATCGTCTGTTTGAGGCTTCCATAGATCAACCACCCGCTACACCGTCCGCTCGTCGTGTCCGCGTGGATTCAACGCCTATGACAGCTTCGCCGTTGCGGTACTTTGCAAACGTGATTGCCGGATCTGCTGAGTCCCGGGCGCATCCCGACGCGCAACGGGATGTCTGGGAACTTGCAGTTTGGGACCCTCTGCCGATTTGCCTTCGACTGTTCTGCCTCTTCAGCCCCGGCCACGTCCTCGTATACTGGGTATTTCTGCCTACGCAACTGTCCGATCCCCGGCCAAGCGTTACTATCGTCACGACTATCTTCATTACAACTCTGCTGTCTGTGCAGATGTCATTCCTCTCTTCCTCGTTCACTCAGCAAGCCAAAGATTCCATGGTGGTTCACAAGGAGGTTCTTAATGAGTACGACACCAAATTTGTCCATCCGCGGACCCAGCCCGTGATGAGAGATGTTGGCACTCAGTTCTCCGACCCCCATACCTCTGAACCTGGTTCCAATGCCAAGTATAACAAGGTGGACACGTTCACTCCTACCCGTGTGATCCACCGAGGATTCAAGACCAGTCCCAATCCGAACTATGTCAGTTTTGTCGACCCCGAGGGAGCGTCCGCCAGACGTCAGACATTGGCTACGCCAAATACTCCTCACAACTATACGTCGCTGCAAACACCGAGTCATTTACGTGATGCCTCCCCGGTTGTACGAGGCCCCGTTGCTTCCATACGCCAACCGCACTTCCGACCCACACCGAGTGCGACAGGCGACGGCGGCAGTTTGGGGGTCTTCTCGCACGCAAATTCCCCCTTGAGGCGATCTACGCCGGCCAATATCGACCGGCGGGTTCCGAATCCTCCAGATTTCTTATTCAAAGACCGGGGTACTCCTATGAAGAGGCTATCAAGTCCCTTGAAGAAGAGCAATGTTCCCGGCAGTACAACACCGATGACCCAAACACCAAGACGGACTCAGAATGACCCTCGTCGTGAAACGGGCCGCTTCTGAATTCAATCATGGGATCAGCCATCTCGCAAATTGACGAAACAAGAAGAATTGCCGATGTATTGTTACCTTGCACGAGTCATTCTACCATCCTGTCATTTGTTCATTAAGCGTATACACCGTGTAACCATGACTTTTCCCAGCATTTGACCTTGGCGTTTGGAGGTCCACTTCGCTTTCACATGATTTTCTATTCTCATAATGTCTTTTTCATGACGTTTCCTTTCCGGAGTGCAATTCAGAGTCGTCCTGTTTCTCTGTTGACTGGGAATGTTGGCTGGCGAGGGTGACCAGCCACTGTAGTATAATCATGTTCCGTCCCGGGCACCGCGCGGTCTGGCCCATTGTTGACTTGTCGGTACTACGGAGTAAAGCCTTGACTATATTTTCACAGAAGTGACTTGATTTCGAGGTGAGTCGGTCCTCTGTGTGTTGAAATTGGTCGAGAGGATACTTTGTTTGATTTTGTGAGATACCCTCGATCTTGATCCTTCGACGATCAACATTTCCGATCTACACAATCTGCCAACACTTAGTCTACACTACGATCATCTTGTCCCACTTCATCAGACAGACTGCCGACATTCTCCTACGCGGCTGCAGTTTCCATTCCAAATGGTGGACAAAACCAGCAGGCGCGCATTCCGCAGCGGTTCCTTCAGTCCGCGTGTGTGTCTGCTGCTACATTCCACGGCATGGCAAGTCGGATCACATAGCATTCCGCGCATATAATTACAAATCTGGTCATATTCTTTTGTCAGGCTGGGAATTATTCTTTGGCTGGGAACCTGCCACTGCAATTAGCGGGCCAGTGCACTCGTCCAGTCGGTCTTTTCTGGCAAGCACTTCGCCATGCTACGGCGATCTTTCATCCTCAGCCTCAGCATTCAACGAAATCATCGTCAAAGAGCCCTGAAGCCGATCAGACCGAAGTCAACAACAAGATAAGTGTCTGTTGTTCAAGGAATGGGTAACTGTGGAAGGTCAACCTGGTCTTGAAGTCCAGCCTGTCAATAACCGTCACTTTCGATACAGTATGGATGAGCTACTGCACTTACACCAGGGGCACTTCATGAACCTTTCGCCTCGAAGGCGCCACGATAAGCGAGAGGGGTTGGACGTGGAAGCAGTAGAAAATACGCAGCAGGAGAGAAAGACATCAGACCGCGGTGGAAGCCCAATGAATTCGAGAAACAGTGATTCTGGAACTGGAGCTCCAACCATCGTGCGAAGGACCAGACCGACGAAGCTTCCTCTGCCCAGGGATCTCGCAAGCAAAGCCAAGGAGCAGCAAAAAGATAAACCTGCTACGCCTCAACACCGGGACTATGGTTCTCTCGGGAATGTCCGACCAAGGAAGTCGCCTACAACTTTATTATACAGCAGTCCGGAGGAGGTGATGGACAAAGATCGAGAGCAATATTGGCGGAAGGTCAGGAATAAGTTTGAGAAGGAATCCCCGTCCACGAAGAGCCAAGAGAAGGATAAAGAGAAGGAGAAGGACAAGCACAAAGAGACTTACCACGGAGCCTACAAAAAGATCATATCGCTGGCCAGCTCCCCAAAGAGCGAACTGGTCAAACAGAGACTGAGATCGGCCGGTGGTGATCTACGAGGAAGCCCAAAGTCACGGATTGCGAGCCCTCTCATCCATCCTCGGCTTCGTCCAGGCTACAGCTCTCCCAGCAGATTTGATAACCAGTCCATCAGTCAAGGGAAGCGACAGCTCAGTGGAGTTCAACGAAAGAATTCTGATACGGACGAGAGCATTCTGCACTTATCCACGGACAAGACGGATAACGCCACCGACTCGTCGATCAATTCTCACTCTTCTCTGTCACCCGTGTCGGGCCCGAGCAGCTCCTTGACGGAATGGGAGGACAAATTCGTTGTCAACATGCCATCCGCCAAAGAGCCAAACCCACCAACAATGAGTGCACAGCAGATTGCGGAATTCCAGCAAAGCATCGAGCGGGTGCACAACGACGGTGGTGCCATGCTTGATCCAGACTCTCTGCCTAGTCCACGTACCGGGACGCCCGAAGACAAGGATTTGTCTGCTGTGCAGCCTGCGAAGCCGACCTCGTTTGACGGTCAAGATCCTCCTCCCCCACCCGCCCATTCGGCGGGGGTTGAGGAAAGTCCGCCATCGCAGCCAAAACACCCGAGGTACTACTGTCCCGACGAGATCGGTAAAAATCGCATCAGTACGATATGGGAAGAATCTGCCTCGAAAACCGAAAAGGATGTACCAAATGTCAATCCGGATGGCTCTTTTTTAGGGTGCAAGGAGATCAATGGGCCCAACGACAAGAACCCCGACGAGATCCTACTGTTTTCGCCCGTGGATCGTCCCCGGGTAGTCGATGTGCCGAGTCCTATGTCCAGAAGCCCCAAAGAAAGGAAGATACAAGTGGTCCGCCAGAGGAATCTGGACCTCGGAGAGAAGACCGTCGCTCGAGAAGAATGGAAACCAGGTACTCCGAATTTGAAATTTGTCCAATGCTCGAAGCCATCACCGAGGACCGTGTGCCGCGAGACCAGCTGCCAGCAACCAGAAAAGACGGCCCAGGACTCGAACAAAGCGGACCGCGAGTCCCCGCCACCTCTAGGCAAGCGCCTCGAGGACAGAAAATCGACTCCCAGGGACGACGATGTGTTCATTATCACACCCACTATCATACGCACTATGGTGAGCATGTCCGATATCAAGGGTGCGGCGCAGAAGGGACCTCCCGTGGGAATGCCCACGTCGCGCACCGCAGGCGACATTATCACCGACGCTCGGGCAAGACCGCAAGGAAAGCCTTCGCCGCTGGGACTGAGACGAGTGGCGCAAAACTCGCAGGAAAAGTCAAACGTATCGTCGCCCATGCCCTTGCGAAGTGCTCCTGCGCGGAGTATCCCCGTCGTCAAGCATCGAGCAGAAGCCGGAATGCGCAAGGTCGAACAGTCCCGAGATATGCGTGGGTTCATCCGTATGCCAGGCACGACACCACCGTCTGCAGAAAGTCAGGCAGAGCGCGCCGGAAATAACCCACCACAATCGCGTGCTTCGAGCACTGGATCGAGCAGCGAGAACTCGCAAGTGAGGCGAGTTACGGACTCCGGTCAAGCCGGCAGGTCGTCGCTGGTTGTCAATATATCTCCAGTCGGTTCGATCGACAGAGGTCAACCAGATTGTGGTAAGGCAGTGCCAGAAACGACCAAGGTGATAGAAGTAGCGGAACTGGACGGATTACAAGTGGTAGAACACAAAGCAAAGACGCCGCCGCCTCGAATCACTCCGTTACACGCTGATTCGCCGAGCATGGAGATGGAGATGGAGGTGGCGAGTCCCACCAAGAGTGGGACAAATGCGCTGACCCTCGCTCTGATTTTGGAAATATTCGTCCTATCAGCCGCTCAAATGGAGGCTCTCTGGCAGAGACTCGTGTCAAATCGGCATTCCAAGACAGCCCTGCTCAAGATTGCCATTAACAGCGTTCTGCAGATGCTCGAGCATTGCCTTCAGGTTCTCCGGACGTGGCTGACGGTCTTTTCCGTTTACAATGCCACTGGGGTCTGGCCGCGACCGGCAGAAGGCGATCTCGCCCGGTCTGTGACGGACATCTGTCAGGCGATTGCTTACCTCGTCGTTCTGTGTTTTATGATGATGGTTGTTGAACGGGCAGCCGGGTACATAGTCCTTGTTGGAAGTTGGGTTGTATGGTTTGCGAAGCCTTTTGGGTGGTTCTTTGTAGCAATCGGAAGGGCTCTCTTTACGTGATTCTGCAAGTGGGCGAGTCGGATGTTTTCTCGGCGTGATTGTATCACATAATACTGCTGCATGGATGGCGCGAGGGGTTCTTGACTAGTATTTTCAGCTATCTATCATTACTACGCGCGAAAGTGTGGGCACCCACTCTTTGATGACTGGACTATTCTTACACAGCCGGATAAATATGATTCCTACTTGTGGACTTTGTGATAGAGCAAACAAAAAGTGGTGACTCGAAAGCACTGACTACTGTAATTTTATATTCCAGATATGTCTATTTCTGTGTAGCTGTCTCTGTCCGACTTTGACTATGTCTACTACCAAATCTCAGCGCGAAGACAAGGGAACGTATCACCGAACAGAATGGTTCGATGCTCTTTGTATTCTCCTAGAAGGAAGACCCCTGGACAGAGTGGGAAAGACATATAGTGAGGAGAAAAAAGAGAAGACGCAAAATGCAAGAAGAAGATAGAAGGTGATGGAAAAGACTCCGTATCCCGTGTTGAAGAGGGTCACTTTTGCTCTTGAGAGATTTGACCGACTGCCTATCCGTTGAAACCAAACTCCGTCATCCGTCATGTATGTTGAATTATCGTCGAAGGACCCATTCCTTCTTTAGAAAAAAACTATGCTTTTCTGTCTATGCAAAGCCTCTTTTTGTTGGAAAAGAGGAAAGGTGAGCAAGGACTTTCTGTTCCGTAGCGTCTAAGCTGATACCACATTAGATGTTGAATTTCGTAATCCTTCTCGCTCGTGATCAATGATAAAAGAAAAAGATGAGAGGGGTATATGGGAAAGAGAAATGTTGAAAAAAATGTTGAAAGTGAATAACGCTCAGGGAAGAAATCGTTGAGAGGTCTTCAGTCGTGTCGCCATTAAACATGATGCCCTGGGGTTTGGAATTGTGTCCCCGGGCTGGTATCGTTGAGATAGATGTTGAATAAGGGGTATGAGAGGTTGGAGAGAATTTTGGATAGAAAGAGTCAAGGTAGGATTTGAGGCTATGGCTCCGGCCTTAGTTCTTCACGGCAAGTACTTCGGGGGCTGCTCCGTTTGGCTGGGACTTCGTCTCGACTGTGTCGGGGCCGACCTCCAGGTCAAGGTCTTTCACTTCCAGACCGTTGAACAGGTCGAAGAGGTCATACGTGTTGTGGAAGTCGTTGTTAACTAAGATATCCAGGATTAGCAATTCGAATACATGCAGGGAGCGATCGCAAACTTACCGATGTTGACCAGGTACCAGTTGTCCATAATATCCTGGATCAACTTTCGACTAGGGCTGCTGGCATCATGACATTTGGCCCAGTCTTCACCCAGGCGGTATGCCTCATCCTTCCAAGCTAAGAAACTGATCGTCTCCACAATGGTCGGCTGGACGATTTCTCGACCGGCGAAGATACCCCAAGTCAGAGCATTAGGGCTGTCACGAGTATTGGTGCGCAATTCGCGATTCTTGGCCACGGCATGGTAGGTCAAGTCGGGGTTCTTCTCGATCCGAGCGATCAGCTCGTCAAGCAGATAGGGAGGTACAAAGAGCTCGAGGTATGCCTTCTGGTAGACGAAGCCGTTCTTGGGACCCCAGCCATACACAGGGTGAGACGATCTCACACCATTCACGGCAGGTTGCGAGTTGACTGTGAGTAGACCCCTGCTGTTCAGCTGGACCAGGTTGTCCTTGATGGCATTGGCCTCGCCACTGATCGGCGAGTCACTCCATGGCAGGCGGTCCAGCTTTCCTTCCAGGTAGCGAACGAAAATCTGTGTTACATCGCGAATAGACTTGGGCTCGCCCCAAAGTTTGATGTTCTGTTCGTTTGTGCCCTTGAGGCCGATGCCATAAGCGTCTAGCTCACCAAAGGCAGGGGACCGAGAGTCGGTCCAACGGCCGTTCGGGAATTCATCCCATGTCTGTGTACGGGCAATGTAGGAGGAGTTTCTGTTGCGCCAGAAAATGGGACGGACATCCTCCCCGCGGCGGTTGAGCGCGAGTGACGGCCGCCAGGGCAGGGGTCTCTGAAGCGGGGTCTCCTCCGAGGGAATCAGTCTGAGCTCCTCAAGGACTGCCTGAGTCGCTTGTGCCAGGTTCATGGTGTAGCTAATGTAAGGTCGCAGTTAGCCACATGAAAAATAGGGAGCCATTGATATACTGGGTAGGAATAAACTCACAAATGCAGGTGCTTGATGCCAGCCGCGAGGAGACGTCGGCACATGTCCGCAATCAGCCGCTTTCCGATCTCCTTGACAGCAGCATCGTCATTCTTCACCGGTTCCAGAGCCTCGAGCCAGTCTGGTGGGATCCGCGCCTTTGTCCAGTTCGCTCGTCTGATGAATGCGGCATATGTGGAGATAGGCATGATACCGGGAATAATAGGCACTGTGATGCCCTTGGCACGGCATTTCTTGACCCATTCAATGAAATTGTCTGTATCGTAGAACATCTGCGTGATGACGAAGGAGCTTCCAGCGTCGACCTTCTCTTTCAAGTGATCGATCAGCTGATCCACGTCCGGGTTGTCGTCTGCGCCTTCAGGGTAACCGCCCACACCGATGTCGAAATGATTGCCGTACTTCTCCCGAATATACTTGACCAGATCTTTTGCGTAACGGAGTCCTCCTTCAGTGGCTTCCCATGCCTCTTTGTCACGGGGCGGATCACCGCGAAGCGCCAAGATGTTGGTGCAGCCTGCCTTGTAAGCAGTACTGAGTGCAGCATTCACTTTTTCTAAGGGCATGTCTGTGCAGGTCAGATGCATGCAAGTCTCCAAGCCATACACCGATTGAGCGACGTTCACCATCTCGCAGGTCAAATCCGACAACCGACCACCAGCACCCCAGGTGATGTCGATGAAGGAGGGTCCTAGAGAGTGCATCCGATCCATTCTGTCGTAGAGATTCTGAACACCCTGGGCCGTTTTCGGAGGAAAGAATTCGAAAGAGATACCGACCCTCCCGGCGGACTCATTGTCCGTGAGCATGTCTTTGACGTGCATCTTGATATATTACAGTCTGTCCGTGAGCAACAGTTAGCTTCACATAGGGAAAGGTCAAAGACCGCCTAAGTTTAGCCGATGTGTCGGCGACGAGTGCGAAAAAGCGAGTGAAGTACTGGGTGCTAGAATATGCAAGAAAGCAGAAGTGTACCGTACCTGCAACAAAAGGTCGACTTATCTGAGCTCGCCTGCCGTTAGATGTCCTTCAGGAGCTGTGGATAATCGCCCCGTTTCGCACCGATCTCGCCAGCGACTGCGACGAGTGTTCAAAACCGCAAGTCAAGGTAAACAATGCAAAACAAGAGGTTGAGAGAAACCAAAATGACAAAAGTAATAGATTGGCAGAGAAACGACTGCAAGGTAAATGCAGCAGAGCAATGGGGAAAAGAACCAGAGAAGCGGGCTGCTCGAGAGCACCGGTGTGAGTCGGTGTCCCTTTCCGCTGGAGAGACCGGATTTCGGAGGACGTGGCCGGCACGTGGTTTCCACTTAAATACTCAGCGAGCAACTCGCAAAGGGTCAAAATTTTTAGATTTAAGTCTATCACCGAATCTGCATAAAGCAAGCAACAAAACTTTCCTACGCTCCGAAATTTCAGTGGACTAAGTGTAGCATGGGGGGTTTGTAGTCTGTACTAATCCACCGGAGGACAAAATACGGGGAGCGCCGATTGACACCTCAGGCCACTATCACCCCGCTGTTTTGCCCCTCCTTCTTCGGCGGATAAGGAAAAAGTAGATGGAAAAAAAAAAAAAAGAAACGGTTTCCGTCGAACTATACTCTGGTCTCTGCATTCGGTGATATAAGATATTCGGTCTATTTTTCATAGTTATCCCTCATAACCGCTCAAATCCAATTGCTAGAGTCAATTAATCCTACCTATCAATTCACAATGTCTGCTTCCGTTCCTCCTCCGGCCGCCGATCAAGATTACAAGGCGTCACTGCTCCCACTACTGATCTCCAACAACGTCCTTTCTTTCGGCACATATACCCTCAAGTCCGGTCGTGAATCGCCCTACTTCTTCACTTCGTCTCTGCTTCACACTGCACCACTCCTCCGGGCCACATCTGCCGCCTACGCCAGCGTTCTATCCGCCGAGCCTTTTGTAAAGACTGCCGCCGATGGCACACTCAACCCCAACTTTGATATCATTTTCGGGTACGTTCTTCTTCTGAAGTTTATATCCGCTTGATTGAAGCAGTACTAATTGGTCTGTTGATAGTCCTGCTTACAAGGGCATCCCCATCGCCGCGGCCGTGACCAACGAACTGGCTGTGCGTGACTCTATCGCCGGAACCCACACCTGGGACAATGTCAGCTATTCATTCAACCGCAAGGAGGCCAAGGATCATGGTGAGGGTGGAAATATCGTCGGTGCCCCATTGAAGGGTAAGCGGGTTGTCATCGTCGATGACGTGATCACGGCGGGAACGGCCCTGCGCGAGGCTGTAGGCATCATCCAGAAGGAAGGCGGAATTGTCGCTGGTGTTGTTGTCCTGCTCGACCGTGAGGAGAGGGTCAGCGATGCAGAGCCTAAGAGTGCTGTCGGTGTTGCCCAGAGAGATCTTGGAGAAAGCATCCCCATCCGGGCAGTCATCGGTCTCCATGATTTGATTGAGAAGCTGGGTGATAAGATCGGCGAGAGCGAGATCCAGCGGTTGAAGGACTACAGGGCTCGCTATGGTGCTGAATAAATGAATCAGGAATGTAATATATAGAATGATACCAACGAGTCTTGATGATGTTCGTGGGGTTTTTGGGCTTGATTAATAGAAGTTTACAATCTTGGTCACCAACGGTAAAGTCATCTATGCAACTGTTCAGATCACTTTTTGTTGGCTTCCAGGGCCTCGGGAGACCCGAGTGAAACTGCGCTCTTCGAGTATTTCTCAAGTATATATCTCGGTTATTCACCTGAAATAGGTAGATCTGAGTTCTGTATACGATTGTACACACCTTGCAAGACATACTACATCCCTTTGTTCCACGCCAAATTACCAGCCAGCCCAAGCAGCGTTTGAATGACGATATTCTCGACATCAAACCACTGCTAATCCCCCTGGATACTACTCTGACATCGTACACCATTCGCTTTCGAAACAACATCACCTGGAATGTACGGACTACGTGACACCACAACGAAGGGATAATGTGGGGTAAAAACTGTCTGAAACATGCCTTTGCTCATGCTAATCAAATATGTCTTACTGAGCATGGGGATGTACTCACGTTCCAGCTAGAAAATCCAATCCTTGGGAGATTATCTTCGACGGAAAACATATCAAGAATTCGAGATACATGCCATACTGGCTTGGAGTCATACAGTTTCCCTAGTTGATAATTAGTTAGCTCATTCGGTCTATGCAATTCCAAAGAGCAAGACAGTGTATGTTCATCTCAATGTATAATGTACTGATACCACCGGTTCAAGTGCCTCTTTCAAGGAGTGAAAGGGCACCTTGGCAGATACCGTGGAGTTTGAGCAACGAAAGTGTCGAGCTGATCTTCTACCTACGCTCATGTGGAGACATCTGCCTTCGCTTCAGTCGGGGAATCTGTTTCTTGAATTCCTCCCGCTTGAACTGTAGATAATCACATCATCGCGCTAGGAAGCAACGCGGCGGTCTCAAGACTCGATTATAATTGCCTTACTAGGACGAGTCTGGACGACAACAAGATCTCGAACCAAAAGCCGGTGAGGAGGAGATCTTGATCATAGATCCCTAAGTTTTTGTCTTGCAGGAGATAATGCGAACAAAATCGGCGATCCCGTCCAGGTCTCGAGTCGGTGAAGATTGAAATAACGAAGAAAATGAGGTCTTTCCGGTAGCTTCCAAGCGGTCGGCTCATTGACTCGAAAGGGTAAGCTAGATATGATATGTGTGCGAAGACGCTGCCTAGAAGAAGGTAACCGTACTGCCGCGGCATATGATGTATCCGTGTTGCCATGTGCCGAGAAATCCTACAGCGCGGCACAGATTTTGTTGTTGTGGCTGCTTGAGATATCATGTTGAGTAACAAGTGTTGGCATGGACGTGGGGCCTGTATGCGGGTTTTCAATAAATCATCGGGCCTGCGTCCTGGTGTGGATTGTGGATGCCGTTCGATGCCTCTACCTTTCGCTTCCGCCGGTGATCCCGTATAGATACTGGCGACTTCATAATCGAGCGGCATTTGAAGCAATCGGGATTGAGGGCGCAGCCTTTACTTGGCCTATAGAAAAGCACACCTTGACAACTTCTAGATTTATCCCATTGTCGAGAGTCGGAAACGTAAGGGTCAACAATCCGATCGTAGCGGAGGTGAAGATATATCTTGCCCAGGAAGCAAAAGTGAAGAAGGATAATCAAAATCTGCTACCGCACTGACTGTTACCGATCTTAGGAGATGTCATCGTACACCGTTAAAGTCATGACTCGTGCCACATGCAGAAATGGCGGCTGGGATCGTATACGCAATGATCTGTGCTACGCTGCAAAGCATATGACAATGAGATGATCTGGCATCGATAATGTGCATGCTGCTGATAAGACCCTTGTAGCGATCACCCGAGGGCCGAGAGCCTGCCTGCGTACTTACGTAGATAGATAAATAGGTAGAGAGATCTAACGGAGCGGTCTGGCTATCTACCAGAGAGAAGAACTACCTAAAAGCACACAATATTTATGAGCAGCCAATCAGGATAACGGACTGGCATTTAAGGTTGATCTGGTCTGGCATCAAAGCTTGGATCATCCGCGTTCAGGTCTTGGCGCCCCACTATGAATAGTATACTAGTGAAGGTGCATAATCTGTAACACTACCAAAGCAGGTTATCCAGCTTTACAGTGAGAGTGTAGTTTTGATATGCGCACAGTTTACGAGTCAGTGGCCATGGTTTTCAGTATTAACCATGCATTATACAGGCGAAATTTGATTGGCGACTTCGAACCCAAAACGCCACAATACAGGTAACCGCACAGAACTACTGATTCTAGAAGCAAGGGCGAAGATCCACAGACAGGGCGCAAAGTTTCTCATACTTACCTAGGGATACTGATTCTACTTTATGATATGACCATATCAATCTCTCCAACTGAATTTAGATTACTATCGGAGCTAGGTTTTGGCATCGGCAATGGCTTTCTGGTCTCTTTGACTACCCAGCAACATGCGCTGATTTCAGTCTCCGACTGCAAGCGACGCATGAGTAAGGTATGTCTGCTCGAACAACCCCGAAAATATTTGTAGTACTTCTCATCCCTTTGTCCTATGTCCTGTTGTTTTCACGCTGGACTTTGTAGAAACCAGGGCTATACGAATAGTATTTGGATCTTCAACTATCTCCTTGAATATATAACCAAGTATATCTCCTTACTGTACTGATCACGACACCGACATCCCTTTCTCCCTTTAACATGGCCACGATGACTCGGGGAAGTCGGACTGAGACAAACATGACCTGACCTGAGACATGTTCAAACGGCTTGACAAGTATTGGTTCGTGGTGCAAATCGTAATATCCTGGAATCGCAAGTTCTATCATCCCTTTGGCACTATTCAAGCAAGGAAAACCATAATAGCGGGTTGTCAGTGCCCCGAGTGCCTGTGTATCATCTATACGTCGGCGTGTAATTTACAATAGCCCCGATAAGTGAACGTTCTGGAATCCCTTGTCACTATCAATATGGCGTGCTGGTACATGAAGCTGAAATATCCCATCTCTGCCATGACATAGAAGGAAGAGTGGGAAAACCTTAAGAGCAAAATTGCGAGAGATAGACTATTGCCCATGATATCGCAAGATACGGATTGTCTAACGCTTGATCATGAATGTAGATAGACAGTTGTTACTACGTCCAGTTCTATAGCCGATATTGATAAAGGTACGCACGCATTGAGCGTCTAGACCGCCGTGTCACTAGCGCTACGGTGATATCTTGATATCAGAGAGGGAAACGCTATCTAGTAAGTGAGATGTTATCCGATTCGATGCTTTGCGGCCAGTCAAAGCTTCCGCGTATCGATCTATATCGGGTACCTAGTACCAGCTCAGAGTTTTTATCCACATTTTACATGCATAAGCGAGAGGCTGACGATGCATCTCTGATATGGTGCATTGAATCAAGCACGCAATTAGCAGGAGATAGCTACTGCTGAGAAAAAGGCAGGACCCGTGTTACCACAATCCATATCCAGAATCTTGGATGCGTCAAGGTTGGCTTCCGCAGTGCTATTGGCTCTGAGGGTCCTCAGCGGTCACATATCGGATTATAACCACATAGCTGCCCGATTATCGAGCTCTTTGGCAGCTATGCGAATGTTGAACTGTGCATGATATTTGTTGACCATGACTTGTGCATTGCGAGTGCATGTGCTTTCAACCATGCAGCGACGATGAGCAGCCAATACCTAGTGAATGGAAGGACACGAGTCTTCTCATCGTATTCAGAAGTAAGCATAGTTAGATATTACTACTAAGTAACTGCGTACTGTCCGTTTGACGATAGATCAGACAGAAGTGGCTCACCACTATCAGCCACCATGCTCATACATGCAGTATGATATTCTCTCAGAAGACACTGTGTACTCGGTAGCATTCAATAATCTGATGCAGTATGCCAATGTCATTAAGCAAGTAATTCAATGTACAGCGCAAAGGAGACAGAGGTAAACGAAAACAAAAACAAGAAAACCCGGTATCTACGAGAGGATCAGCGTAAGGTACCCACTGGCCCCACTGGGGTGAATACAGTACCCACAGCTGCCTAGGAACCTAAGGTATCTAATGTAGGTAGGTGCATGCTCCAAGCAAAACAGTCATCATACTGACTTTCCTCCTTCCTTCATCTTCATAGTCACCGTCAACTTTCCGGTCTCGCTTCCCTATGCTCAGCTCTGACACAGTCTCCACAGCTCAATTTTACTCCACTGCAATGGCCTTGGCTTCACAGGGGCAGATGATCTGCCGAAAATTATCATATCATGCAGGAAGTCGATGGCTGGTTCTGGCAATCGAGCAGGAGGTCCCGAATCTCAACAGCACGACTCAGAGACAGGACTATCTCTCACCTGCTTCTTTCTTCCCGTCTCTCACTCCCTCGGCTATCTTTTCTTACATTTGTCGTCCTATCTGCATGCTAGCTGCGTCTACCATCCGTCTAACGAGTATCATGCAGCAGCATCAGTAGGTAGGATAAGCGAAGGATAGTTGTCGTCCTGCTTTGCTTGCTCGCCCCCACGAACCTCCCTGGCGGACTCGTTGTCTGTACATCATTGAGACCCATACTCGACTTGCCTGTTGGGCCTCCTCCCCCAGTTAGACCCCCCTTGTGCATGTTTATTGGACAAATTTCTTCTGTCTCGATCCTCTTTCTCATTGTCCCCTCGACTATCGTTAGCTACTACTGCTGGCGCCACTCGTCCTCTCGACCCTTTCCATTCTTCCCGAGCCTAATCTCTCAACTGCAATTGGCTGGAGTTAACTTTTAATAACTTTTCTAGAGGATAAAAGAGGGAACCGGCAAAGACTTGTTTGAGAGAGCGACGGTGGTCTTAAGCTATCTCATAGATCCATTCTCTTTCCCTGCTCTTGTCTGAAATACTCTTCCGAAAGACATTCTTCGACCGTTGAACCACATGCTGCTCTCATAATACGGTAGCATCCATTTATTGTACGGTCGTCGGTCGACTTGAACATGGGTTGGAGACTTGTGGGTTCGTTGCTTGCGTTCTTCGCGGCGACCTCGATAGCATGGCCTTACGACGAGGCCCTCGTTGACTACAATCTCAACACGAACAAGCAAGCGAGCAATCCTGCTGAATACTCTACGGATGGACCTGGCCACAAGTACACACCGTCGCCTGACAATTGGCGTTTCCCCATGTACACCCTCTTCCTGGACCGTTTTGTCAATGGTGATCCAACCAACGATAACATCAATGGCACCATCTTCGAGCATGATCTGAACTCGAACCAGATGCGTCATGGGGGGGACGTCGTCGGCTTGATTGACACGCTGGATTATCTTCATGGAATGGGCATCAAGGTGCGTTTCTGAATTCTTTTACTTGCCCCGTCTCCGTTCACTTTCTCTGCTCAAAAATTTTTTGGATTCTTTACTAATATCTAACGAACAGGGTATCTATCTGGCAGGCACGATTTTGATCAATCAGCCCTGGGGTTCAGACGGTTATTCAGCTCTCGACACTACCTTGCTGGATCAACACTTTGGGAATATCCAGACGTGGAGGGACGCAATCTCGGAAATTCACCGACGAGGCATGTATGTTGTTTTCGACAATACAATCGCTACGTAAGTGATGTCCACACTCCTTCCGCAGTAAGTGCTTGGACTGACCGGTGCCCCTCGCGTAGTATGGGTGACTTGATTGGTTTCGAAGGATACCTGAATACCACTACCCCTTTTTCCGTCAAGGAACACAAGGCACTTTGGAAGACTGACCGCCACTATGTCGATTTCCACTTCGGAAATGATTACAACGAGATCTGTGACTACCCGCGATTTTGGAATGAGACTGGTTGGCCAGTCGACCAATCCGTCAGGGACCAATTGAATGGGTGCTACAACAGTGACTTTGACCAATATGGGGACCGAGAGGCTTTTGGTGTCTATCCAGACTGGCAACGTCAACTGGCAAAATTCGCTTCCGTTCAAGATCGTTTGCGTGAGTGGAATCCCAGTGTCAGACAAAGATTGACTCGCCATTCCTGCATGATTATTGAAGCCCTTGATATTGACGGCTTTCGGTACGACAAGGCCACGCAAGCCACCGTGGATGCCCTGGGGGAGATGTCGCTCGCTTATAGGGAGTGTGCTCGTAAAGTTGGCAAGAACAATTTCTTCATTTCCGGTGAGATCACTGGAGGAAACACATTTGGCTCCGTTTACCTTGGGCGTGGTAGGCAGCCCAACCAATACCTGGAGTCTGCCATCGATGCTATGAACATGACCAATTCATCGGACCACCAGTATTTCTTGCGCGAGCATGGTCATGAGGCTATCGACGCAGCAGCCTTCCACTACTCGATATATCGCTCCTTGACTCGATTTCTTGGCCTAGATGGTAACCTGGCAGCTGGCTATGACACTCCAGTTGACTGGACTGATGCCTGGAACCTTATGGTCATATCCAATGATATGATCAATGCCAACACTGGGAAGTTCGATCCTCGACACATGTATGGCGCCACAAATCAGGATGTTTTCCGATGGCCGGCCATTGAGTACGGTATAGAGCGCCAGCTCCTTGCTCTGTTCGTCACAACCCTGCATCTTCCCGGCATCCCCCTTCTTTTGTGGGGCGAAGAACAGGCATTCTACATCTTGGATGCTACGGCCTCCAACTATATCTATGGACGTCAAGCAATGTCACCCGCCACAGCATGGAAGGCTCATGGCTGTTTTCAACTGTCACCATCGCAGTACTACGACTGGCCTATCCAAAAGGGTCGCCAGGGTTGCCACGATGAGACGGCCACGTACGATCACCGTGATCCTTCCCATCCCGTCCGGAACATTATCAAACATATGTACCAGATGAGAGAGAACTACCCTGTCTTGAACGACGGATGGTGGTTACAGAAGCTATCCAAGCAGACTCGTGATATTCATCTCCCTGGTTCAAACAGCACTCCTACCGAAACGGGCATGTGGTCAATCCTAAGAGACGTGACCCCGGGTATCCAGAGCCTCGGCTCAGACAAGGACGACCAACCGGTGTGGCTGGTATACCAGAATGAGAATCATACCGTTGACTACAAATTCGACTGCGGCAGCAACGACTCTGCCTTAATCGCTCCGTTCGCCTCCGGAACCACAGTGCGAAATCTGTTTTATCCGCATGACGAACACGTTCTAAAAGATGGTCCAAAGAAACTTGGCTTGAATGGGTCCACAGACACCAATGGCTGCCTCGATAGTCTGACTCTCAAGCCCTTTGAGTTCCGGGCCTATGTCCCAAACAAAAGATTCATTGCTCCCCGTCCCATGATCACTCAGATCACGCCTGGCCACGATACCCCATTACTCTCAAAGGTCGCGCCTGACCAGGCTGAAGAGATAGATGTCAGCATCTATTTCTCGGCAGAAATGGACTGTGACTCTGTCACGAAGTCAATCACGCTGAATTCGACGACAGAATCCGGGAAAACGCCATCTGTCGACAGCAAAAGTGCGAGCTGCAACAAGATTCCCGCGACTGATACGCAATGGACCGGTCAGCTTCCAAGTGTTTGGGTTTGGACCGGAAAGTTGACTGGTGTGTATAATGGGATTCACCGGTTGACGGTCACAAACGCAAGTGACTCCGCTGGGATGAGCGCAACCAATGCCATTGACCATTTCTTGTTCCGTGTTGGCCAAAGTGACAATCCCATGATATTCACCTCGGCAAATTATTCCAGTAGTCTGTTGCATGAGCACGAGAACGGCACACTTTTCATTCAACATCATGCTGCTGGTGCCGACAAGTATCGCTATTCCACCAACTGGGGAAGTTCGTTCTCTAATTGGATGGACTACAAAGGCGGCAATGAGACAATCGAGGAGCTTCCCTGGTCCGGAACCAAGAAGCAGAAATGGCAGGGAAAGCATGTGCGCGTTGAGTATTGGAGCAAGTTGACTGGGAGCAGCGACTATGTCCAAGAAGGAGACTCTGGTTGGGACTCCAACCGCCCGCGGCGCTTCCCTCACCTCTTCTTTAATGGGCCCTATAATCAATACGGCTATGATGCTGGACTGAACAATGCGGTTCAGCTAGGAGAGGATGGACTGTGGCGGTTTAGATTTGTGGCTGAGTGGCCAGCGCAGGGTCAGTTCAATGTCTGGGGCATCAATCCTGATGGTCAACCTGACCAGAGTTTCGTGTTTGGTGATGCAGATAGGGACGGCGTCCTAGATCGCATGCCTCCCTCTTCCCTCAGTACCACACTGATTAACATCACTGACCACCCGCCAGCGCCCCATCTGGCATGGGTCCTTCACCTGGATGATTCGACTCTGCAGTTCCGACTCGAGCCAACAGGCTCCAGGGCAGTTCAGATGGCCGTTTTCTTCCTCCTTTGGCTCATACCAGTTTTGACGGCTGCTGCATGTGTATACGGCTTCATGAAATCGTTCTACCAAGTGAAATTTAACCAAGTCGGCGTCAGCGAGAAGAAGACGCTATTACCATTATGGCTCCGGAGGAAGATCAAGCGTGCAGCTCTCGAAGATGGTGAGCCTATGAATCCTCTTGTCCGCTTTGCAAACAGATCAGGCTTTCTCCAAAGCAGGTCTGCATTCAATGAAGGGGCATTAAAGCGGAGGACTGTCCTGATTGCCACAATGGAGTACGACATTGAAGATTGGGCGATCAAGATTAAAATCGGCGGTCTAGGCGTCATGGCACAGCTTATGGGCAAGAACCTGGGGCACCAGAACCTGATATGGGTTGTCCCTTGTGTTGGTGGTGTTGATTACCCTGAGGATCAGAGGGCTGACCCGATGTTTGTCACCGTACTCGGGAACTCTTACGAGGTCAATGTCCAGTACCATGTTCTCAAGAACATCACTTATGTTCTCTTGGATGCACCCGTCTTCCGCCAGCAAACAAAGACCGAGCCGTATCCTGCTCGGATGGACGATCTGGATAGTGCCATCTACTACTCTGCCTGGAATCAGTGTATCGCACAGGCAATCAGGAGATTTTCCGTCGAACTGTATCACGTCAATGACTATCATGGCTCGATTGCTCCACTCTATCTGCTACCACAGACTATCCCTATTTGCTTGTCACTTCACAACGCTGAATTCCAAGGACTATGGCCAATGCGAACGCAGAAGGAGAAAGATGAAGTCTGTTCGGTGTTCAACATTGACCTTGATGTGGCAAGTCGTTACGTCCAATTTGGTGAGGTCTTCAACATGCTTCATGCGGGTGCAAGCTACCTTCGACTGCATCAGCAAGGCTTCGGTGCCGTAGGTGTCTCAAAGAAGTATGGGAAGCGCTCTTATGCCCGGTATCCCATCTTCTGGGGACTGAAGAAAGTTGGAAACCTACCGAATCCTGATCCTACTGACACGGGCGAATGGAACAGAGAGCTAACTAGGCAATCTGAGATCAAGGTGGATGCAGCTTATGAGGCCAGCCGCGGAGAATTCAAGCGTCAGGCACAGGAGTGGGCGGGACTGGAACAGAATCCCAATGCAGACCTTTTGGTGTTCGTTGGAAGGTGGTCCATGCAAAAGGGTATTGACCTCATTGCAGATGTTATGCCTGCAGTCCTGGAAGCTCGGCCTAACGTTCAATTGATCTGTGTCGGTCCGGTTATTGACCTCTATGGCAAATTCGCGGCGTTGAAGCTCGATCGTATGATGGAATTGTACCCCGGCCGTGTGTTCTCGAGGCCCGAGTTCACAGCACTTCCGCCATTCATCTTCTCTGGTGCTGACTTCGCTTTGATCCCATCCCGCGATGAGCCCTTTGGGCTTGTTGCAGTGGAGTTTGGGCGCAAGGGTGCTCTTGGTATTGGTGCGCGTGTTGGCGGCCTGGGTCAAATGCCTGGTTGGTGGTACAATGTTGAATCTACAACAACATCGCATCTTCTCCATCAATTCAAACTCGCTATTGGTAGTGCATTGAGCTCGAAACCCAAAGTTCGAGCCATGATGAGGGCACGGTCCGCGAAGCAACGCTTTCCTGTTGCTCAGTGGGTGGAAGACCTTGAAATCTTGCAATCTACTGCGATTCGCATTCACAGCAAAGAACTGGCAAAGTCAAGTGGACAGCCGTTGACTCCATCTGGGTGCAACACCCCGAGTGGGATGATGACGCCCCCAGTTGCAGGAAATCTGACTCCGACAGGCATCCAAACTCCTCCTTTGATCCATTCACGGGAACCAAGTATCTCAAACGCCAGTAGGCTCAGCGTCCTCGGCCCCCAGCAACGAAACACAATTGTATACAGCCGCGATCCAAGTCCTGGAATGACTGAAAAACCCAAGTCAGGTCTTAGCCGGCAGTTATCCCTTGGAGTAAGAGCTGGACCTGGGCATCTGGAGCGCCGCGGCCGTCGTAAGCTCAAGAAGATGAACCAAGCGGGCAGTGATGACAATCAGAACTCAACGACTGACGTCGAGTCAAGCAGCGATGATGATATTATTCCCAGCTACTATGGCGACGACGAATACACTCTCACGCCTGAACAAGCGGAAGCAGGGCGACAAACGGAAGTCTCCCAGCAACAAGGGCATCATTCCGTGTGGACACCTCGGGACTTCTTCAGTCGGAGACATTCAAGTCAAACGTCCATCTCTTTCAACACTCCCCTGTCCCCCACCAGCACTGGTGTCACTGAAGCCGACGACACTATCTTCCCTCCTGCTCGGCGGATGCTGGAACCTGCTAACCCGAGCCACCGCCTTAGCAGCGCCTCTGTGCTCTCGGTGGATTCGATTATTGGCGCCAAGAGAGATTATAGACTCCAGAGGGTTGATCCTTTCTTCACAGACAGTACCGGCGAGTTCTACAGAATCTTTGAAAAGAAGTTGGAGACGTTGAATGGTTCAAACAGTGAATCACAGCTCTGCATCGAGGAGTACCTTGTCAAGAGTGAGAAGAAGTGGTTCGATAGATTCAGGGATGCTAGACTGGGTCGCAATCAGTCTCCTGCCTCTTCCGTTTTTCAGGTCAAGCGAGATATTTCGTCCAACGATACGGTCTCCAATGAAATGGGGGCGCGTGAGAGCGACAGCGACCCACCCAAAGAACGTGATGAGTTCTTCTTAGGATCTGACTATGTTCCCCCCACAGGCCTGAAAAAATGGATGCAAGTGCGGATTGGTGACTGGCCTATCTACTCGATATTTCTTGGATTGGGACAAATCATCGCGGCCAACTCCTACCAGATCACACTGCTCACCGGCGAAGTGGGCCAGACACCTGAAAAGCTCTATGGTATCGCGACAACATACTTGATTACATCGATCATCTGGTGGGTTTTCTTCCGCTACTTTAAGTCAGTGGTCGTCCTCTCGCTTCCATGGCTGTTGTATGGCCTTGCGTTTGTCATAACCGGTGTCGCGCATTTCGAAAGCAACTCATTCAGTCGCGGCTGGATCCAGAATGTGGGAAGCGGACTGTACGCTGCTGCCTCCTCCAGTGGCTCCATTTTCTTTGCACTGAATTTCGGTGATGAGAATGGAGTGCCTGTCAAACAGTGGGTTTTCCGTGCATGTGTCATTCAAGGTACCCAGCAGGCTTATGTGATCGGCCTGTGGTATTGGGGAACCAGCCTTGTTCAAGCAAGCAACAGTGGCATTATCAACCCTCAGGGTGATATAACAAACACTTGGAAGATAACGTACGTTAGATGCCCTTCATTCCGTCTACTGTCACGATCGCTAATTGATATTCTAGTGCCATTTGCTTACCAATAGCCATCATCCTGTGGAGTGTCGGTTTGCTTGTTTTCTTCGGTCTGCCGAATTACTACCGGCAGATACCCGGGAAAGTCCCATCTTTCTACAAGTCTGTCTTCCGGCGAAAGATCGTTCTGTGGAACTTTGTCGTGGTCATCGTTCAGAACTTCTTTCTGAGCGCACAGTATGGACGGAATTGGAGCTGTAAGTGGTCGAACAGTGGGATATTGCAATAATCCTCAAGGACAAAGGCTGACATTTCTCGCTTTCTCTCTGCAACAGTTCTCTGGAGCTCTAAGAATGCGGAAGCCTGGCAGGTGGGAATTTTGTGTGCCTTTTTCTTTGGCGCTGTCTGGGCCGCGCTGCTATACTTGTTCGGTTACCTGTCCAAGTCTCATAGCTGGATCATTCCAGTATTCGCCTGCGGCTTGGGGGCTCCGCGATGGGCCCAGATGCTTTGGGGAGTCTCAGGGATTGGGCTGTATCTTCCCTGGGCTGGCGGGGACGTAGGCGGGGCCCTTGTTTCTCGGTCCCTGTGGCTCTGGCTTGGAGTCCTGGATTCCTTACAGGGCCTCGGATTCGGCATGATCTTGCTTCAGACCTTGACTCGGATGCACATCTGCTTCACTCTGCTGGCTTCTCAAGTGCTAGGTTCAATTGCGACTATTTGCGCCAGGGCGTTTGCTCCGAACAATATTGGTCCGGGGCCGATTTCACCAGATCTCATGGCCGGAGTCAGCTCGGTTGCCAATGCCTGGTTCTGGATTGCTATTTTCCTTCAGCTGCTAATATGGTAAGCACATTATCCTCCAAGCATTGATATTCGGACTCAAGACTGACAACCACTCTTCCGCAGCGCTGGGTTCTTGAGGTTCTTCCGGAAAGAGCAACTTTCAAAGCCCTGAACGGCAAGTGTCCCTCGACTTCCTTTAGTGGAACGGTCTTAGCTTTCTGCCTTGAAGGCGACGCGAGGATCCGTGACACTGCTCTTCATCTATGAAGATATAAACGCCTATATACTCCGACATTATTTACAATGGTCATGGTCGGTCATTTATTCGTTTCTAATGTCCTGGGCGGTTTCTTCTGCTCTAGTTTATAAGGAGTGTAATATTTCAACACTCTGCTCTGGCCATTAGGCACAATCGCATATTGTGTACATTGATCGCGGCTCGCCTTGCTACCGACGAGCTTGTCTGACTTTTTCTCCTCCGAGAGAAAGCAGCGCATTGCATATTGATGGGTTACTGTGGTTGCACGAATCATGGATGTCATGTCGTTCCTTTGTATGACCTGCCGATGCTATTTGTTTCGCCTCCGACTGGATGTATGTATCAGGAGGGAGACTAGATTTTTGCATTATGTCTGTTTGTTTGGGATTTACGATATCCATGGTCAATTAATGATTCTTCATCCGCACTGTCAAAGCTGCGGTCTCTGTATCGCAAATAGAACGATAGCATTGAAGATATCCGTATGTGGTATAATAAAAGCGAAGAACAGTATCCCCGAAAGCCCGCCCAATGCATTACAATAGAAATCAGAATCTCGACGGAGGTGAAATAAGGCACCATCCAGGTGAAAACAGCAGAACACAAATGCATAAACGGTCATAACATTTTTTGCTGAGAGAAGGGGAATAGAAGAAGGAAAAACGTCTACCACTCCAGAGGCTCAGTCTTGACGTCTCCACGGTTGGTCTTGGGGACGGGGGCGGCCTGAATCATGGTGGCGCCGCCGCGGTTACTGCGCTTGAGGTAGCCGCTGCCGTCGAGCCAGGGGGTCTCGAGGGTGCGCTTTGCCTCGAAGGAACGGATCTTGTCCTCCATCTGGAGGGTGAGGCCGATGTCATCGAGGCCGTTGATGAGGCAGTGCTTGCGGAAGGCGTCAACGTCGAAGGAGGCGAGCTTGGAGCCGGCGGCGTCCTTGATCTCCTGGTTGACGAGGTCGACCTCGATCTCGCGGCCGGCGGAGGCCTCGGCAGCGATGGCGGCGAGGGCGGCTGGGTCGGAGATGACGACGGGAAGCATGCCGTTCTTGAAGGTGTTGTTGAAGAAGATGTCTGCGAAGGAGGGGGCGATGATGCACTTGATGCCGAAGTCGAGGAGGGCCCAGGGGGCGTGCTCGCGGGAGCTGCCGCAGCCGAAGTTGGGGCCGGTGACGACGAGGATCTTGGCGTTGCGGTAGGGCTCCTGGTTCAGGACGAAAGAGGGGTTTTCAGAGCCGTCAGCGGCGTTGTAGCGGAGTTCGTAGAAGAGGGCGCTGCCGAGGCCGGTACGCTTGATCGTCTTGAGGAATTGCTTGGGGATGATGGCGTCGGTGTCGACATTGGAGCGGTCCATTGGGGCCGCGATGCCGCGGAGGGTGGTGAACTTGGGGAGACCGGCGCTGGATCCGGCGGCGGCCGTGGCGGCGGAAGAGTTGGCGTGCGGCTCGTTGTCGGCCGGCATGTCCATGATGCGGTCGAACTCGTCTTCCGTGGTGGGGTCCTCGTGCTCCTGCTGGATGTCCAGGTGGGGCTGGGCCTTGGCCAGCAGGGGGCTGGCGGTCAGATGTTCACGCACATCGGCAAGGTGGCCGGAGATAGCGGCGGCGGCGGCCATGGCGGGGGACATGAGGTGAGTGCGGCCGCCGGCACCCTGGCGACCCTCGAAATTGCGGTTGGAGGTGCTAGCGCAGCGCTCCTGGGGGGAGAGGATGTCGGGGTTCATGCCCAGGCACATGGAGCAGCCGGCCTCGCGCCACTCGAAACCAGCGTCCGTGAAGACGCGGTCCAGCCCCTCGGCTTCCGCCTGCTGCTTGACCAGACCAGAACCGGGAACGACCATGGCGCGCTTGATATTGGCGGCAACCTTCTTGCCGCGGACGACCTTGGCCGCGGCGCGCAGATCCTCAATCCGCGCGTTGGTGCACGAGCCGATGAACACCTTGTCGACGGGGATGTCCTGCATCCGGGTGCCGGCCACGAGACCCATGTACTCGAGGGCGCGCTTGCAGGCGACCTTGCGGTTCTCGTCCTCGAAGTCGTCGGGTCCGGGAACAACGCCCGTGATGGGGATAACGTCCTGCGGGGAAGTACCCCAGGAAACGGTGGGTATAATATCCTTGCCGTTAAGGATGACGGTCTTGTCGTAGACGGCGCCCTCATCGGACGCGAGGCTCGACCAGAAGGCGACAGCCCTCTTCCACTCGGAGCTGTCGTACTTGGGGGCCAGGGGTCGGCCCTTGAGGTATTCAAAGGTGGTCTCGTCGGGGGCGATCATGCCCGCGCGGGCACCGGCCTCGATGGACATGTTACACATGGACATCCGGGCCTCCATGCTCAGGCCGCGAATGACGGAACCGCAGAACTCGATGACCGCACCAGTACCACCCGCGGTGCCAATGACTCCGATGATGTGCAGGACCACATCCTTACTGGTCACGCCAGGAGGCAGCTCACCATCCACCTGAATGCGCATGTTCTTGCTCCGGCGGGTGAGGAGGGTCTGAGTAGCGAGGACGTGCTCGACTTCGCTCGTGCCGATGCCGAACGCGAGGGCGCCGAAGGCACCGTGTGTGGAGGTGTGGCTGTCACCGCAGACAACGGTGGTACCGGGGAGAGTGAACCCTTGCTCGGGACCGATGATGTGAACGATACCCTGGCGTCTGTCTCCCATGCCGAAATATGTGAGTCCGAAGTCCTTGACGTTCTGTTCGAGGGTGCTGCATTGCAGACGAGAGTCGGTCTCTTCGATGAACTCTTCGACATTCTTGAAGTTTTTCCGCGACGAGGTAGGGATGTTCTATTGCTGAATTAGCTTGAATGATCTCATACAAGGAGATGAGAACAGCATACGTGATCAACTGTGACGAGAGTGCAGTCCGGCCTGCGGACCTTGCGGCCAGCATTCTTGAGACCTTCGAATGCTTGTGGGGAAGTCACCTCGTGGACGAGATGTCTGTCTGTGACCGGTTAGTTCCAAGACAATTGTGATAAGTACGAGTCAACGTACCGATATAGATGAGAAGGGTACCATCCTCCTGCTCATTGACAATGTGGTGGTCCAGGACCTTGTCGTACAAGGTCTTGGGCTTCTTGTCTGCGCCAGGCATGAGGGGCAAAGGCGAGCGGAAAGTCTGGTAGTACGAGACAACAGCAACAACTCTCTTTCTTAACTGATCAGTAAGAAGAAAGGATGAAAGACAGATGCTTCAATGCCTTGGAGATACTAATAATGACAATTATGATGACGATGCGATCTCAAGGAGGAGCAGCAACATTTTATCGGGGATGGGTGGTCGCGATGTCGCTCAGAGACGATGAGGGGCGGAACCGACATCGGCTGGGTCAGCAGAGATTGAGTTGGCTGTGATTGGTTGGCTGCAGAGGATCCGCCCAAAGAAATCCCTCCGGTACCGGCCAGAGCACCGCTTAATCGCGGATGTCGCAACGAGACTCCATAGTTAATAGTTGTCTATGAGTAACGCCGCTGCTCTGATTGACTTGTCTGATTGGGGTAATTGTTGTGAAGTGTGATCTGAGTCTATGCTTGTTTGCACTTCATCCGAGAGGCGAGCGTGTTAGTGACCCTGGCATATAACTCATCTCCATATGGAGCTCTGGATGGCAGCTCGGGAGCAAGGATGAGACAGTGTCTTAGTTTGGTCCCATCCTGACGGTTCCTGTCGGATCTCAGTGGACACGCTATTCATGAAGGCGTTCCGAGATTTTCAGCATGACTCCTGACTGTTGTATGACTGCAGTAGAAATCATTTGTTCGAGTATTACTGAACTGTCCTCGATTTGTGTGCAGCATATTCAATAAGTAGGGAGATACTGCCGAAACACAATGCCAGCGAGAGATAATGTAGTACTTATCAGAATGCATGATGCATGTGCCGTTCGAAACTGATGCAGGGAGCTTGCATAAGTTGAAGTTGTGCTTCGGTGGACTACATATACAAAGTATCTTGTCTGTCTATGCAGCCTTTTCGATTGAATATGCAACAACACACTACGATTCCCATTGAACTTATTATATACAATCAGGTAACCCAGTCATCAACTCAAGCCTGCCCAATTGGCTTCGATCCAGTCTCGAAAACAAATGGTGCAGTGGCGGCCAGCAATGGTGTAGGTTTGCCAGTCACCTTGGGATCAGATCCAGTAAAGTTGCTAGGAAACCCAAGATCCATCGGCTTCACACTCTCCAGGTACTCGATTTGCTCCGGGGTCAATTTGATGCTCAGCGCCTTGATGTTGTCGTGCAGGTGCTCGACCTTGCGCCCTCCGACGAGCGGGAACACGTTCGGGGCCTTGGCCCGCACATACGCCAGCGCAATGGCCGTCACGGACTCGATACCATGCTCTGCGGCCACCTTCGCGAGAGCCTCACTCATCTTCAACTCGTCCTCCGTCTGCTCCCCGGGGCCGATCATGCTGCGCAGATCCTCGCCCTTCCTCTTGCGCTCCTCGAGCGCCTTCTTGGTCTGGAACTTGCCGCTGCCCAGTACGTCCCACGGCGCCAGGGCCATACCGAAATGCCGCGCCATGGGGATGATGTCGCGCTCAAAGTCCCGCAGCATCACGTTCCACCGGCCCTGGTAAACGCTGAAGGGCGTCTTGCCGTGTGCGCGCGCGTACGTGTTCGCCGCGCTCACCACCCACGCCGGCGAGTCCGAAATCCCCAGGTATAGCACCTTGCCCTGCTCCACGAGGATGTGCAGACTGTCCATGATCTCCTCGATCGAGGTGGTGTGGTCCCACCAGTGCAGGTACAGGATATCGATCCAGTCCGTCTGCAGCTTCTTCAATGAGTCGCGCACGCTCATGTGCAGACTGCGGCGGTGATTACCGCTGTGGTTGACGGCGTTGCCTTTACCTAGCGCGTGGGCCTTGTAGTCGGTTGTGAACTTGGTTGCGAGGACCAGCTGGTCGCGGTTCTGGCGGGTGGCCATCCATTCTCCGATCCAGGTCTCCGATTGCTCGTCCTGGTAGTTGTTGGCGGTGTCGATGAAGTTGCCTCCGGCCTCGATGAAGGCATCAAGCAGCTTGAAGGAGGATTCCTTGTCCATTGAGCCCATAACATCCGACCAGGCGTCTCCGATCGACATGGCGCCGAGCTGCAGCGGAGACACGCGGATGCCCGCAGTCGAGGAGAGGATGCGATACCGACCAAGCTCGGTGCGAGGCTCGGGTGCTGGTCTGAAGAATTCCGACATGTTGAGGTTGATGATAACAATAAAGAGCCTTATCTTTATTTAGGCTTGTGTAGAATGGCCAGTTCGAAAATGGGGGTCGTGTTGATGCTTTTATAATGGCATCTTCCTCTCCGAGACCTGGCTGTCAATTGAGGGGTTTAGGAGACAAGTGGATCCATGATTCATGACTGTATCTCCGTTAACCACTGCGAAACGCTGAACAAAGAAAGTTAGTTTGGCCTAGCAAAAGCATTTGGGACGTAGACAAAGAAAGTCTGTCTGCCGTGGGATACTAATGCGACCAGATGACAGGGGGCGGAGATATCGCCTGGAGAGTAGATGATGGCGATGGAATTATCTAGGTAAGTAACGCATCATAGTACCAAGAATGAGAAAGAAACCAAATCTGATGACAGTAACTCCGTGGCCCGAGTAGATATCAGAAAATAATGATGACGATGACGATGACGATGACGATGACGCTTGGGGAGTTGGGCTTACTGATCCCTAGCGGCACTGGATTTAGGCTCGGAGTTAACGGTTAGTCTCTCGTCAGACCCGAGCTAGGAACCTAGGTGTCATCTCGAGAGGATTTGAAATACTCAATATACTAGTTTTTGGTGATACGTTGATGTTGGTTTTTCAGAACCGCATCGATCTTAGCAGAGGCTGCGAATAGTGGCGCCAAATGTAAAGAAGTTGATTTAATCTACAAAATGGTCTATCACGAACTAATAATCAGACTATACACCGTATCCAAATGCTCTATTATCTTGCTGAAACACCAGCAACGCCAGACGATGTCGCACGAACAAGCCCAAGGCTCCGCAGACGGTCTGTACCATGACCATGTGCCACGCCAGACGATCCTCCCGCATCGGTCCCATCCAGACCAGCCACAGATTCAGGATCGTCAGATTGGTCGACTCGACGATCTCACCCTTCTCGTTCTTTGTAATGCGAATCAGCCGCAACCTGTGCAGGATCCCTAGGCCAGTAGCCACCAATGGGGCCGGAGGCACGGTCCACTCGGTTACGGACGCGTCCAACAGCCCGCTCATGGCGTTGAACTTGGGGAGTCGATGACGGGGGCAGGGGATGATGTGGAAGAGCTGCGGAGTCGAGTACAGAAAGTTGAAGAGCTGTGGGATGAAAAGCAGCAAGAGGGTTTTGCTGAAATGGCCTAGAATCCCCACCACGGCAAACACCATCCCCGCAAAGTAGCAGTAGGTATCGCCCACAAAAACCTTCGATGGATACCAGTTGTGGCACAGCAAGGCCAATGAAACCCCGATGAAAGGGAGCAGGAAGTATAAAGAAAATAGATGCGAGTCGGTAGCCGGGTGCGGGAACGGCGTTATAGGTGCAATGTATAACAGATCATTCGCAACCAGCAGTACCGCAATCACGAGTGATTGTGCAACTTCCACTCCGTTGATCCCCGCCAGCATGTTGATGGCGTTGGGACAAAAAATGGCAATAGAGGCCATGTACACGTAGTACAGCCATCCCAAGTCCATGAAAGCGCCCAAGTACGGCTGCAGGGGCACCGGCACGACAACATGCGTAACACCAAAGTCCACAAAGTAAACAATGAGCATGGGGATTGCACCGAATGCAGGAATGAGGACTTTGTGTCTCCAGCGTATATCGAGCAGATCATCTCCTATTCCTAGTATGACAATGCATTGCAATGACAGGAGCCCAGACAGATAAGACGCAAGCTTCAACATGTCAGTTACCTAAATGTGATAGGAGAACCGGCAGGACGGACCTTGGAATGTGGAAAGCGATGAAGAAGGCGACCATTCTCGACATGATCGATTTCAAGCACTACATCTCGATTACCACCACCCGACGTAGCTGCAACGATGTCCTTATAAAAGGCAAAGGGAATGAAGAAGATGAGCGCCAGAAGGTACACGACAGCGCAAACAGCTCCCATCGTCTCCGGTCTGGCAAATCAGTTAGCATGACAACTTCATATTCACCCGGCTAGTCACGAACAAGTCGAAGAGCAAGGATGAGGATATTGAAGGGAAAAAGCAACAATTCGCACGTGTTCGTACATTTCAGGTCTTCTTGGCTTTGCCATGTCCTTGCCCTTTAGGCCGGCTCTCATGAAAACCGGTCCCAGCCATCGAATTAGACCAAACGTCAATGCAAAAGCAACTGCGCTAAAAGCAACGGATGCGACTAGAGGTGCACCGTCACCTTGAAAACTATTCACGATGATTCCAACACCCGCTCCCGCCAGCACCAACAGACGCCAGGTCTCCCGACGAGAAAGCGAGCTTGCATATGCTGAGTTCATTGTCAGGGAAACAGCTTCGGCATTACTGTACTGTATATTAGTCCTGAGCGCGAGCTCCTGAGAAGAAAACAAGGATCAATTCCCGGCATTATTGCATCCAGGCGAAGGATTGCAATCTGGCATCATTCACCGTCGACACTCTCATGCCCATTCTGCCGGTCGTTTGAGACCGCCCACGTGGCGGTGAGCAATCCACATGCTTAGCTGATCCCCAGTCAATCCGCAATAGGAAAGGTCTCCAATTCAGCGGGCCCCACAAGATACGAGATGGTTATTGTTGTGATGATAATGAGGAGTGCTTCCGCCTAATTCACTGGCACCTCTAGCTTATCTGTGTACATGGGTGGTTTTCTGCTCTTCTTCAATTGGAGTCGACGCGCATGCTTGGGTCTGCATTGTATTCCCCTCTGTCTGTTCCAATTGAATGAACCTGGCCACCGGGATCCTTGACAAGGGACATCTGATCGGCCCGACATGTCCTCTGGATTCGCCGACTTCGATGCCGGCCATCGTGACTTGGTGACAGTGACCAAATTCAACTTTTATGGCAATCGTATTGTCACCGCTTCTTCGGACCACCGCATGAAGGTGTGGGATCAGAAAGATGGTGAATGGCAACTGATCGATACCTGGCGCGCTCATGACGCTGAAATCCGTGATGTAAGCATCCGCTCCTTGGGCCCATTGCGCCGGCAAATACTCATCTGTGACAGGCTACGTGGAATGGCCCATTTACTGGCCAGCACATAGGTAGTGTAGGCGAAGACATGAAGTGCAAAATCTGGCAGGAAGACGTCACCCAACCGCCCAATTCGGGGCGACGCTTCAGATCGATCTTCCGTATGACGGCGCCGCAACGGCATCCATTCGTTTCTATGGACTTTCGCAACATTGACCTTGAGACCTGGCTCGCTTTAATTACTCGGGATGGCTACCTTATGGTCATGGAACCCGTGAGCCCCGATTCCCTCGCGGACTGGCAACCCCTGGACCAGTTTCGAGTTTGCACTGCGCCTCAACGCGGAGAAGAAACTAGCTTCAAAGTGCAGTTTCATCATGATCCAACAGATATTACTCACTTAGTCAATCCGAGCTGGGACCGTAAGAGCCTCTCTCTTGTCGTCGCCGCCATGGACAGCGTCAAAGTATACCGCACCGACGCCAATCGTCGCTTCTACCACGCCATTGAATTGACTGGGCATGGCGGGCTTGTCAGAGACATCTCCTGGGCTAATGGCTCTGTTCGAGGCTATGATATCATTGCTAGTGGCTGCAAAGATGGCTTCGTACGAGTCTTCGAAGTCTATACTTTGATGGCAAACAGTGGTTCACAGAACGCCAATGGAAGACACATCGAATCTCATTCACAGTCACCCTCCTTGCGTGCCACCGCACAATCGGGGATTGGGTCCGCTCTTGCAAATCGAACACCTGAGTCGGTGACAAATCGTCCAGCGACTGGTGATTCTCAGTTCAAGCATTCGTACAAGGAAGTTGCTTGTATCGATAGCAAACACCTCGATGTATGGCAGGTAGAGTTTTCCTACGCAGGTGAGTTTTCACGGCACTCTTGGAAACCAATTCCTGGCATGCAACTGAACTATTCTAGGTGACTGTCTCATCTCTTCTGGTGACGATGGTGCTGTCCGCTTCTGGAAGAAGTCCTTGTCGGGCAAGTGGCTCGAATACGCTGAGACCGGTATAGACTATGAGTGAATTCGCCTTTGTCTTCTGACACCGATTGACTACCGCAATTAACTGCTCATCAAGCCTTCACCAAAGGGTGGCAGTTACGGAGTTGTTGCTCGGCGTTCTCGTGGTTATGCGTATCTGACAGGGTTTTACACTCTTTTCTTCTGTCCTTGTCTTCTTCGTTAGACTATGATACCCAGCGATATCTGCTTGCTTTTCCTTTAAGGGCATCTTTTCTTTCTTGTCAAGGCTCCGGTCGGGCTGATGGATTAGATTTCGTTTCGAATATTCCAATAGAATCGCTACCTAGAGCCTCGTCAACGGCTCTTGCTCCTTTCGTTTTTCGCAAAATAGGGATGAGGATGCGTTGTTTGACCCGGGGGGAGCTGTATGAGGCAAGAACGATCATCCCTCATACGCAGTATATCCTCTACCTATTCCAGCACCGTCCCTGGAGTATCTCATTCAACCAGGCGGACCTCCTGGCTTCCTCGATTTGTGCACCGTATCTTTACTCACATTATCATTCTTAGCTGGAGATCATGGCGGTCGGACCGACCCTTGGGACAGGCCTCTTTATCGGAGGTGGCCAGGCGCTGGCCGCTGGGGGTCCTGCTTCCTTGCTCTTCTCCTATTTGTTCTTGTCTGTTCTGGTATACTGTCTCACAACCGCCTTGTCGGAGATTGCAGCTCATATGCCGGCTCAAGATGGCACAATGGTCTCCCACACCTACCGATACGCTTCAAAACCCTTGGCCTTCTCCATGGGTTACCTTCGCTGGTATTCACTGTCGATGCTCATCCCGTTCGAAATCACGAACGCTATTGTCAGTCTTGGAATGGTAAATCCCTCGCCTGCGGTTGCGCTTCGTGTCAGCATTCCTACTTTGATCATATTTGGCTTCAACATGCTTCCAGAAAGATCGTTCAAGAGGTCGGAAGCTGTTTTTACCTACTTGAAACTGATCACGACCACGGGCCTCGTCTTTCTCTCCATTGTCTTTGCCATTCCAGGTGTTCCTCGCTCTCCCGTTCAAGGATTCCATTACTGGAACGAGCCGGGCCCCATGAACGAATTCATATACGATGGTCACCTGGGCCGGCTACTGGGCCTGCTCCAGTGCCTTTTGTATAGCACGATTGCCTTCGTCTTTACGCCGGAGCTCATCGTCCAGAGAATTGAACAACTTGACTCGAAACAGCAAGCCAACATTCTGAGTGTATCCCGAATCGACATGATACATCTTTTCGTGCTCTATATACTCAACGCAGTGGCCATGGGCGTGATGAGTCCCTTTAACGATCCGTCACTTACAAACCACGGGGTTGGCGCTGGGACCTCGCCTTATCTGGTGGCGATCAAGAGGAGCGGAATTCCCGTTCTGCCAGTGGTCGTGACCACGTTGATCTTCCTCTCGTCTGTCGCATCAGGCCGTTCTTTTCTCTTCACCTCTTCACGCACGCTGCATTCATTGGCTGAAGCTGGTCATGCTCCTGAGCTTTTCAGGCGGCGCAACCGATGGGATGTGCCGTATGTAGCCGTCATAACGTCGGCACTCTTCTCCAGTTTCGCATATTTCTCCGCGATGACATCCAGCTCGATTGTCTTTCATTCGCTGATGTATTTTATCACCACGTGCGGATGCATCTCCTGGGTGGGCACGTGCGTCGTCTACCTTTACTTTCGCAGGCAGACAGAAGCCCTAGGCTTTACCTCTGTACACCGGGCCAGAATACAGCCCTACGGGGCGTACTTTGGCATTGTCACATGTACACTGTTGCCTGTTGTTAACACTTTCATTATAGCGACTCCGTCGCAGCTGGCCGCGAGCAAGTTGCTTCCTGTGTACTTCGGAATGTCCTCCTTTTTCCTACTCTATATTGGCCATGTGGGGTATGCTGTTATTCGGAGACGGGCTAGGATGAAGGAAACCAGTATCGAGGAACCTGGAGATTGGTCTATAGAGCTACCTTCTACAGCGTCCAACGACAGGACAGAAGGACCAGATCCATCCTTACACGACATAGCCCTTTGAAAATTCATGCACCATAGGAAACAATTTGGAGCCAGAGTGACAATGGGCTGGCGCTCTTATTTGGGACTGCGATTGTTTTGGATGGACTCGCATTTTGTAGGCTCGGAACCGTGTTTGACGATTGGATATCCTTATGTTGTTTATAGTGACCAGCAGGTCAATCAATTATTCTGTTTTCCTGGGCTCTAAAATGATGAGATTTATTGTTCTGTAATCATTTTCTTTTCTGAGCTTTCCTTGGCAGTACAACGAGATCTGAAAGTGGCATCTCAATCGTGAAAATCCAGTTCAAACTTCAACCTACCACTGTTGGCAGGCATGGGGCCTTATTAGTAGCGAGGCCTCCAAATTATTTTGCTAACGATCAAAGTATGAGAAGGTCGATCGAAAATTGATTCCGCCGTACGTGCAGCTTGAGCAGTTCTCAATCTCCCAGCCACTCAATTCTAGTGGCAAATTGAAATAGTGCGGTGCAAATGGAAGCTCACTGTGTCTGTGCCGACTGCCTGAGGCAGAAAAGGGAAGGATGAGGTTTCCACATTACGGCCATTCTTTGCTCTTCCTAACGGACTACCAGTACAAGGATTGTTCTTAAGAGATTTATCATTGACGACAACTTTGAAATCTATCTACTCTACGAGGTGAGTGGGTGTCTAAGACGGGATTACAGGCAAATCATGAAGGAGAAAAATCTTTGTTGCCATCGACAACCCGCTTTAGGAAGCGTCTGGGCTTTTTAGTACGCAGTGGGTTGGGTTGGGCCATCTTGCTAGCAGCGACAACGAGACAGGCAAATTCTGCTCCATTACCATTTCAATTAATACGGAGTAATGCCTTTTGATTTCGCCCTCCCGTCTTTTCTTTCCTTGTTTACTTTAAGAACTGCTCTCGTCCGCCGGAAAGCTTCAGGTCATTCTCTACTCGGGGCCACCGAGACAGACAGAGCAGATGACTGCTTTTTTCTTCGCTACCCTTCTCCCCTCTTCCTCCCCAAAACACTGATTTCCCCGAGGGTTCTCGATACACTGCTACAGCAAGTTGCATATCTCCGTTGCAATGCCATCTGACAATCCTCGCTTTTTTTCCCTTTTTTCTTACTAGCTATATCATTCCTTGTTCGCTTTTCTCTCGGTTCTCCTCTACTTGTTCCCTATCATGCTCCAGGCAAGCGGGGAGAGGTTCAGGAAGAGAAAGAAGCGATGAGCAAGGGGGAAAGATGACCGATCTCTTCATTCGGTGCTTTGCCTCCGGAATATTTACCTTGCTCAGCTGTTCCCTGGATCATGCTGTTCTGTCTGATACCTGGACGGCCCCCGGCTTACTCCCGGTCTAAATGTCCCCGACACAGAGCGAACGAGCGTTTTCTCTCAACCACTTCCCTGCATCATCTTGGCTACAAGTCTGTTCACTCTCAATTATTGCCTGGGTTGGTCTTGGAACCTTTGTCTCACAAGATAATGGTGGCAATCCACCAGATTCGCTGGGGTTACCTGACTCAGTTGGTGGTGCCTATTGGGCGATGTACAACACGCGGAAGATCCCTCCGTCTTCCCATTGCTCTCTCTCGCCTGACATGATCGCTCCTTTACTCTCTTTACTAACCACCATTGATACTAACCGCCGCTCCTCTTCCCTACAGTTTCTTTGAAATTTCCTTCCATTGATTTCCCGGTTCTCCCGTGACTGGAGTGAAAAACAACTTCTCGTCCCTTGATATGTTGGAGGTACAGACGACCAGATAGGAATTGCCTCATTCCTGGGCTGTTCTGCCCGCTTAGGGAAAGGTCATCAGAGTCAAGGTCGAGTAGTTTGGTTACTGAGCTCAAAATCTCCTTTACTTTTCATTTCCATTGACAATGGGATACGGCTGATCGATCGGTCTTTCATATTTCCATCCACTGTCGATGTGATATGCTCTTTCTTCTCTCCTCCGTCTCTCGCTCTCTCTGTCTGCCACTTTCGGTTTCTTGGACCCTTCCCGCTTGTCATGTGCATCCGCGCTATCCCCAAAATGGGTCAGGCTAACTACACTTCCCCTTCTGGCCTAGTGCCTTCAACCCCTACCGGAAACAAGCTAGCGGGAACTCACTCCAGTTGCCCAACCACCCAGGCAGCCAGGCAGCAATTCCCTTCCTTCACCCCTCTCCCCATTGAGGCCTGACTTCTCAGGCCGCCAACCCTTCCCATCCTCGCCCAGCAACCCACTGGTCGTGCTCGTTTCCGGCAGCTCCAGGATGAACCCGAACTCGAAACAAACCGCCTGTTCTGGTCTAGGTTTTCTTTGCCTGCTTTCTCTCGCATCCTTGCCCCCTCTTCTCGATCTCTGAGACTGTGTCGTTGACTCGTCGTCCCTTGGATTGATTCCTCGATGGCCGGCTGGGCTGACATTCGTCGGCTTCCCCCTTCCCTTTTCCCGACCTTTTCACAATCATCGTCAATATTCTAATATTATTCCGGACAAACTTTCATTATTTTATTTTATTTTCTTATTTTGTTAGATTTATTTTTCTCTCGATTTTGTCGAATTTCCGATTTCTCAAAGCGATGATCAAGCTCGTGATCTCTAACCAGATTGCCCGAAGCTGATCCCCAGAACTGAGAGCGGGTGGGAAGAGAAAAAAATTCCACGCTTTTCCTCTTTCTCTTTGGGACTTCTGGAACGCCGCTTGAATGGCCCATCCGTGGCTTTAGCCTCTCGCTGCTCTCTGTCTCTTGTCTCTTACCACACCTACCTGTACCTAGTACCTCCCTCTCCTCCTCGCCCTCCCTCTCTCGCTTCCCTTCACTCTGCTCGCTTACCCGTTTTCTTCTTCACTTCTCATCCAGATCCATCCTTTATTCACCTTTTCTTCCATCATACCATCTTTTCATTCACCTTCTCATCATCTTCTTCTTTTCTTCCACTTTCTCCTTCCGTCTACGTACTCCTGCTCACCCTCCAGCTCCGTTCTTCTTTCGAACCCTTTCCAGCACTTTCGAGTCTTTCAACAGTCGAACCGTCCTTTCGCATCTTCTCTCCATGCGATTCGTGACCCGCCAGCCTCTACACGATCGACGGCTTCTAATTCTCGATACGGTAACCTCGTTTCACGGTCGCACGCGCAATCCAGGTCCATTGCTCTGAAGTCTTGCTTGCCTCACCTCGATCCATAATCGTCAATCTTGACGTTTGGCACACTTCAGCAACGATTTCTCGGTAGAGCTCGCGGTTCTTTCGATTTCGCGTCCTTTTCGGGGCTACTGTTTTCGATCCCGCTGTGAAGGACCCAACTAGATTATTTCACTATACCGCAGGCGTTGTCGATTATTGGGCAAGAACTGAGTAAAAACGTGTAACCATCCATTTGGTGGTAGGTGGCATGCCTGTTGGGTCAGATCGGGTTATTTGAAGCCCACAACCGCCCAACAATACACCACAGCGCGTTTTTCATTCATTTCGTGGAGGGGGTACTCTGTCAGATTATGACAGATACCTCCCCAGTCGCCATCACGCACTCAACCACGGAGCCCTATCCGGTCACCGTACCCCTGAACTCACCCGCCCTCAACGGCGCCGTTTCCGACTCTGCCGCCCCTGACGAGGAGGAGCCGTATACCATCAAATGCATCTGCGCATTCGAAGATGACGATGGCAACACGGTCTTTTGCGAAGGGTGCGAGACTTGGCAGCATATCGAGTGCTACTATCATGGTCGCCACGTGCCTGAAGTCCACAATTGCGTGGACTGCGAGCCCCGCTACCTCGATGCTAAGCGTGCCACCGAGCGGCAGAGACGTCTCAGGGAGGTCGGCGACAGCGGTGACCGGAAAGCGAAACGTGCCGGAGCGAAAGGTCAGAGGAAAAGGGTCAAGGACCATGGTGACAAGGTGAACGGGTTCCATCAGCGGGCGGACTCGATTGCTCGAGACCAGCCCCCTGCCAAAAAGGCCAAAGCCACCCATCGCGCCTCCGGATCCATCAGTTCTGTTCCTGGTGCTGCGCCATTCCCACCCGATGGCCGCAGACGTGTCGCAACTTCCATGAGTCCTAGTAAATCCCTTGGGCCGTCCATCCCCCTTTACTCGAATGAATTTCTACATCTCTATGACCATGATCAGGACTATGCCCCCATGAATAGCAACCTCTTTGTTAACCTCCCTCTTGCGGCGGACCTGGCGTCCTGGGTGACAGAGCCGACTGCGCTCGCTCGAGTTGCCAATGGGCGATCGTCTCGTGACATCTTCACCTGGTCGGATACTGCGCTGGACCGGTCGCTCTGGCCTTCGTTATCTACAGAAACAATCACCGACCCCAACATCGATATCGAAGGGCAGCATCCAACGTGGAAGGTACTCAGGACTCGCGAGACTGTCTCCAAAGACCACATTGTTGGTGAGATTACTGGCAAGATCGGTCTTTTGCGAGACTATTGCCTGGATCCCAGTAATCGCTGGCAGGAGCTTCGTCATCCGGAACCTTTCGTATTCTTTCACCCTCAGCTCCCCATCTACATTGATAGTCGACACGAGGGTAGCATTCTCCGATATGTGCGTCGCTCATGTCGACCCAATGTCACGATCAAGACTTACATCACCAACGAGGTGGAGTATCATTTCTGCTTCGTCGCTAAAGAAGATATTTCGGCCAACTCGGAGATCACAGCCATGTGGTATCTGGATCCCCAACTCTTCGAGTCGACGCACGGTCTGGTCAAGCAGGAGCCGAGTGACAGCGCTCAGGAAGTAGCTGCAATATGCATCAGCAATGTGCTTGCAAATTTCGGTGGCTGCGCGTGTGAGCCTCCAGCCAATTGCTTACTTGCTAGCGTTGATCGCCGGCGCCACCCAAGGCCGCTCGAGTCGAAGCAGGTCAACGGTAAGCGGAAGAAAGCCAAGACGAAATCCGCCGCCTCGCCGCCCGCGACAAACAGTCGCGCAGGCAGTGAAACGACCAAGAATATGGAGGATGACGATCCGCCCGACAGTCGCTCCACATCGGGGTCTTCACGGGGCCAGCCGCGCAGTCGGGATCTTACTCCTACACTGCAGCACGATGGCGAGTCTGAGTTGTCCGCTCGAGAGAAGCGCAAGATTGCGGCAGCGGAAAAGAAATTCCAGCAGCTAGAACATGATCAACAGGCGCACAAGAAGAAGAAGCGAAACAGTGGCCAATCAACCCTGGTACCTCAGACCCAGGCAGGCCAGTCAGCTCATCAGGCTGTATCAGTCCAAGGTCATTCTCGCTCGTCCTCTTCGGCCCAGCCCTCAGGATCCATGTCTAGGAAGCCCTCCGGTATCGGCGCTTCTCACGGGCGGTCTCCGCTGCGACGTCCGCACTATGTGGACTCGGCCATTCAGACGGAGCCCGAGGCTGATACATCAGTCCTGTCTGCTGCGCCATTCCTACGGCGGCCTAGCTATGTACCCCTCACGCAACGGCTACTCAAGCGCTGTCATGCAGATCGTGTTCGCTTGGAGGAAGACAGTCGAAGACTGGCATCGCCGTCTCCAGCTGCGCTCTCACCTCTGTCTTCGAGTCCTCACGGCGGCGTGTACCCGAATGTTACACCTCTCAAAACTCCCTTGACCGAGAAGGAAGACGTGGAAATGAAGGATTCCGACTCGCCTACGGTCGTGTCCTCCGGTCAATCACAGACTCAAGAGGCAGAACAAAAAGCATCGACTCCCCCGTCGGCTCCTAGGGCGTTGACCAAGCCTCCACTAGCCCCTCCCTGGCCGTCCACTGCTGCCCACAATGCTCTGTTGCCAGGAAGCAAGGTGAACGGTCACCGTACAAATCTCTGGGTTCCTCTTCCCCCCGCTACTCACCCCGCAGGACCGACTGTCATCAGTCCGGGATCGGCGACGGTGTCATCGCCATCTACCCTGGATGCACCAGCGCAACCTGCCGCGGCAACTCGAGGGTCTGGGGTGACTGCACCGAGCCCTGTCAAGAAGAAGCTTAGTCTTGGTGATTATCTCAGCCGAAGGGGAGCACTGACCACCCCGACGTCCGAGAAGAGCCAAGCGCAAGCGACTGCCATGCTTCCTCCACAGAAGCCTGTTTCCGATCAATCGACCGCAGCCCGCGATGCGTCCGCGTCGGTGGACACGCTGCACCCCGAGATCAAAGCGACTGGAGAAGCTGAAGCAACTAAGCGAGAAAGTCCCACATCACCGGACGTGGCTGTGAAGGACGCTCCTAATTCGGCGCCGACCTCACATATTCCCTCATTCTTTTTCTAGGCACATTTGTCTGCTGGTAACGCTTGCTGCGCTTCTGTGATAATTGGCGTGATCTTTCTTTCCGTTCTTCCACGTTGTCTCCTAAGGGAGCACATTTGTGACCGTCTCCTTTCTAATCTGCTTGTCTTTCTACACACTACCATTTCTGTTCGTGTACACGGTGGGAACTAAGGCGTTCTAGCCATGGAGTCTGGTTTGTTTTGATACACAAAAGGCGTGTCTGGCGTTGGTTGGAAGCGGAAATATTATGGGGCTCGGGATGGGCAAACGGGATTTGGTCTAATCGCTGGTGCAGCGTCTGCTTCACGATTTGTCTTTTTACTATTTTGCCGTCTCTACTGTGACTTCTTTTTCTTCTCTTTCCTTATTCTTAGGAACTTCCTTTTTTTTCTTTTTTTTTTTTTTTTTTTTTTTTTTTTTTTTTTTTCTTTTTTTTTTTTTTTTTTTTTTTTTTTTTTTTTTTTCCCCGAGCAGTATCTGCGACGACTCTGTGTCCCACGGAGACTAACGGCATTATAATCTGATTCATCAGTTGAGATGACCAATGCAGATATCTACAGGAGATACCTTTTCAGATATTGTAATTGTCCTGGCCTTCTAGGTCCACTGTATTGAGGGTGTGCATCATATCCCGACCTTCACCAGCAGCAGGCTCCGACATTCGAGCTCTGAGTCGTTCGTTGAATGTTCATTCCTGGCGAAAATGGGATTCCTAAATGGTTTGTTGTGTTTCCCGGAGGTACGGATGACGGATATGATGACATAGCTGATAATCTATATCCGCCCTGTTGGTCCCTTGAGATCTTGGTCCACTTTGGCCAAATTATTATTCATACTTTCGATATTATACAATTCAACTGATTCTCGCCAGGGATCCTCATTGACAAATCGCAGTATACGCAGGCTATAGCACCTTGACGGAAATCTTGAGTGATATCACTGCATGTCGTCAGTCAGCCATTTTAATCGAAGACATTCGATCAACTGGGCAACACAATGATGGAAACCATGGGGGTTTTTATAGTAGCTGTGCTAGACTGGTTTAGTCTCACCATCTGCAGTGTCTCTTCCTGAGGTTGAATGAGATCTCAGTTCCAGTCAGTCAAAATGGTCTACAACATTACCGCTAAACGACACAAACCCATGGCATGGAGCCACATCAGCGATAAGATCCTCGACTGATACTGGCGTGACTGAGCTCCTGCACAGCTGGTCCGTTTACCGCGATCCGTCCGAATTGAACAATTATGGCAGTTGTTCCGCGGATGATGCATAGGTCTTCACGAGTAAGTCTTCCGTCCTCTCCTATCCCACTATCATCGAGCGACAAGGAGAATCGGATTAGAATCGATAAATATTACATCACGGTTGAATAAAAGTCACCCTGCGTGTCGTTGGATTTGAATTATTGAAAAGGTTACTCCTTCCCACAGCAGCTGCTGGTAGTCGAGCTCTGAACCCCCCTTGAGGAGCTCTTCGGCGGCAGTCATGGCAGGTCTCAAAGCCTAAGAAGGAAGGAAATAAAACAGCCAGGGCAGTGGGATCACATCAAAAGTTTGCGAGTACGGTAGGTTGTGGGTAGTGGTACACTGATCGACTTGGTTTCCTCGTTTTAGGGCATATCTAATGAAAAGCAAGAGGCTTGGTAAGTCCTGAGGAGGATTTGCAGAGGAGGGTCAGTAAAGAGGATGGAGGCCCCAGGTGATTCTAAACTCTTTCCCTCGCTCTGTTCAGTTTCAGGCATTGAAGGTCGTCACAATTGAGTCATTCTATATAGGGTTTTCTCGGCTCTGCGACTGCGCCCAAATAGCGTCCGTCAAATGTCTATGGAATGTACACGGGAGATAACCAAAGTCCAATTCACCCTCTTGTTTGGCACATGGAATCTCAAGCTTGGCTTCCACTACTTCGAGCAACCGTCTTGGTGCCCCGACTCTTGTTTCGCATGGCGAGGTTCTTTGCCTCGGCTTCGATGTCATCCACGCTCTCGGTGAGCTTGATATAGCCTTCGTCGTCCAATGCAAAGAGGGCCTCTTTGAGCCACACCCGGCAGGTGATGCTTTCGTGGAATCGAGTTGAATAAGCGATTGGGATTTGCCAAAGACGGTCAAGCAAAGCCTGATGAAGTGTAGGCTCTAAAACTCCTATTTTGAGGGCCACGAGCAGTCTCTGGGAATTCATGACATTCTTGCTGGGTCGCGGGTCGAAGCGCCAGCTAGTGGAATCGGACTCATTTATCAGATGATAGAGGTAGCCCGAATCCTCAGCCTGGTGTAGATAGAGGCCCCAGTGGAATGTGTAACTCTTATCGCCGCGATCAGACAGAAGAATATAGAGCCCGTTGACGTCGAAGGTGATCTTAGTTGACATTTTAGAGGCTTATAGGAATTTTGTCTTATAATTTTAGAAATGATGGTTTGAATGTAAGGATAGAGGATTTGAGACCAGGTACAGCGGCCTTATATGTGCGTGCCTGGTTCAGCCACCTGCCTGTCACTGGTGATGATACTCATTTTAGCTATAGCGCTTAATCTGAGTATTTGATTGGATCTAATAGCATTACTCTGAATGGATAAATTTAGGAACAGTATGTTATGGACTCTGCAACCGCCAACTGGTTTTGAGGGGAGCAACTTACTGAAGGCGACGGCCACCAAGAGCCAACCAAATTCCCGAGCTGTGCCTTAGCTGCAACACCGTACGATTGCCAACCTCGGACCCCAGCGTACCGCAGGACTTGCGGCACCATCAGAGTCGCTGAGCAAAGACCTGAGCAGATTGAACGAGACTCGGAAACGACAGGTATGTAAGTATTCCGCTCTACTAACGACGACCAGTAGCATCGGTCAACACAGTGTTTGAGGAGGCGCTCCGCCTCTTCCCCAACCCCAGTGTCGGACAGTCTAACTGCAGACAGAAGTACATCGGACATCGCGGCTAGACATACTGTTCGCTCATTCCTGAGAATGGCACCACAACTGGGAAGGTATAACGCGACTATCCGGCTAATTGAGTCCACCCAGCTCACACCAACCGAACACTCGATCTGGAGAGCCTTTCTGGCCGAGGCTGTCGATCAGGACTATGCTGCTCAATATATCTGGGAAAGGATCCATAATCGTTCCGGCCGTCCTCCGGAGCAAGTCTTGCAAGAATTAAAACTCGACTGGAAGCGAGTTGTCACTAAGTGTCAGTCCAAACCGAGCGTGTTCCTGTTTCTCCGCTAATCGTCGAATCAGTGGCCAGGCGAGACCAAGTCTCGTCAGAAGCACGAACTCTGGTCGAAGCTCGGGATGATTCGCACTGCTTCATGCTGCGTCGGAAGCCATCGGACCCCGGCGTATGCGTTCATTTCGATCATGCCTGGGTGATCCCACCGAGCCTTTTCGATGACAGTGACATGGATCCGCAGGTAGGTGTTTATTAGGGATCTTTACGCTAAGATTGAAAATAGAGATCTAACTAAAACTCCATCCTGCTACTAATAGGGCCCTCTTTATCTCATTCTGCAAGCTTTCTTGACCCCTGCCAAGACAGCTGAGCTTCAGGCCCTTTTGCGGACTGATACGGTGGAATCTCAACTAAGAAACCTGTTCTTACTTTCCCCTAGCATTCATTCGGCTTTTCGAAATGGACACATTCAAATCTCACCCCCAACTGATAGTCCCGACCAATGGAATGATGAGACTGAGATCAGAATCAAAAACGCGAGCAAAGTTCATGTCTGTACCTCCGGGGATCTTGGCTTACAACACAAGTACTTCTGACTGACTTGATGCTAGTATTTCGTCTCCAAACTGTGGCCCGAGCCTTGTGGCTCGCTCTTTCTCAGTGATGGCAGCACATGGGACGGGCCAGCGCAGATGTTCACCATGGAGACCAAGGACGCCAATTTACCCCTTCCAGATCCATACCTATTCCGAACGCACTACCGAATTGCGGCCTCCTTGCATCTATTCCATGTTGAAGCACGAATTGCCGAGGGTTGGCCCTCGCCTCCGTTGTGTATGGAACACTAATCCCCTGCATATGAACTCTAAGGCTGATTTGGTCCCTTTGCATAGTCCAGTTAAATGCAATGACACGCAAGACATTACGCTCTCTCTGGCACCTTGTGCCCAAATTTATACGTGTCCAGTGCTACCGTGTGCTCCTAAAACTAGGCAGTCACCTCTATCCACGATCTTTCACGGGCCTCGTGCACCGGCTGCCGTTTGGACTGTATGCGAAAGAATGCAGTCGCTCTGATCGTAATGAAGCGGAGGCATTGCGGCTGGTGGAACAGTACACTTCGATCCCAGCACCCCTCTGGGTGGATGATTGCCAGGGAACACGCACCGTTCTTATCACGACAACCGTTCCCGGACAAACGCTAGAGGCAGTCTTTCACCGTCTCTCGTACTCGGAGCGCGAGCAGCTGTCGAAAGACCTGAAGAGTGTTTTGTCGCAGCTGCGGTGCATCCCGAACCATACCCCGTACGTCTTCGGCAACAGTCATGGCGGCCCGCTCAATGACCATCGTTTACCATCCGGCACTTGTGGTCCATTCAACGTGATTTCAGAATTCAACGCCTTCCTGGTCCACCGCTACGTGCGTAAGGAGACCAAGGACAAGATTGCGGCCACCCACGCCCGTTCATATCGGTCAGTGTTCACCCATGCCGACCTGCACCCGAGCAATATTCTTATTGATCGTGGACGCCTGTCGGGGATTGTGGACTGGGAATGCGCCGGCTTCTATCCTGAGTACTGGGAGTTTACAAAGCTCATGTATGGTGCAGAACGATTCCCGGAAATTCAACAGATCATTCGCGATGCATTCACAGAGGATGACTATGAGGAGGAGCTTGAGGCTGAGACGCTACTATGGAATGACACGCCATTTGGTGTATAGGTCTTAACCAAGTATCGATCGAAATACGGATCACGCTAGAAGAACAATCCGCCCAGCAAACGATCCTTTCTGCTGAAGAGTGGTTCCTTGTTCACGTTTGAGCAACCGAGCTGACTGAGCAGTGAGGGTTATATGAGAAGGTTACTAACCTTCTTGAGAGCCTCTATTGATGTCGTGGTCGAGACCGTCGAGAGGAATCCGAAGGCATCCGAGTCCACATCGTCCTTCTCGTACTTTGCATAACCTCCATCACTGTCGTTACTCATATCTATCGTCTATTAAACAACCTCGAGCAGATAAAATATTTAAATGGCTCATATGACGATCGCCCACCATTTTGGCTATATCCTTCCAACAGAGAGGTGAGATTGGTTGGTTGGAAATGGTATACTATAGAGTATGGTGCTTTGATTTTTGAATCAGAGTGACGGCTTTCCGGAGGCATGAGACATGGTACTGGATATGACACTATATTATTGTATTCTGAACTCGACGAAAGTGGCAGGGTCTCGTTTGCGATCATCTCTTCTGTTGTTGAACTGTATCTACCTATCGACACCAGTATCAAATCACGTGACATCTTGGGTCTCTTGGTCTCATCCAGCTCGCAACAACTCTTCCAAAGCCCAGCAGCTCTCTTCAACACAACCACCTTCTATACCCGCCTGGGCTTCAGAGGCTGTTCAAAACATTCCCGTAATCTTTTTGATCAGTGTCTCTGCCGTCTATCATGGCTTCCGTCGACCCCTCCCTCCACGATCCGCTCCTTGCGCTTCGCCGTGCGATCGCCGCCGGTAGTCTTCCCACGCCAACCACCACCTCCGATCTCTCGGATGAGAATGCGACCGAAGACCTGGCCAAGGCTACCCATCTGTACTTCCGCCAGCCAATTCCACAGGCCATTCCGCTGACGGCGCCGACGCGCTTCGTCTCCGCCTCGTCGGACTCCGCCGTCGATCTCCGCAGCATCTTCTTCGCTTGGCAGAAGAAAGATGTCGCAATTCCCGAGTACATCGCCTCGGCGCAGGAATTGAACGAGTCGCTGAAGCAAAAGGAGCGCAAGGAAGGCGAGCCAGAGGAAAAGGTGCAGAATCTGGTCTTCGTCGAGCGGCTGGATCTCATCACTTGGCTGGAAGGTGCCTCCGATGAGAGCGAGTACATCAAGCCCCTTGAGGGTGCGGCTGCCGCTCCGGCGGACGCGTCTGCTGCGATCGCTCCCGGGGCCGCAGGTGCTGTCTCAGCGGTGCCTGGTGGTGCTCAGGCGGCTGTAGCTGCTCAGGGTGGACGGGCGCTGAAGGCGATTGATCCCAGATTACAGGAGATCTACAATGGAGAACGGAAGATGGGCGATCGGAATAGCGTCCTGCGAGGGATCAAACCTACCGTGAGTTCTGCACCCCCGGCGGCTTGAAAGCAGATCAATGAAGGGCAATGCTAACGGGGAATCTAGGATTTCTCACACGTTCGCAAAGTAGCAGAGACCTTCCTCGGACGCAACCGCTCACGAACAGGACAGTATCCTCCCGGCGCGAAGCCCGGAAGCAAGCCGCAACCTGTCGTGCCTGCCCCGTCCGCGGGCCTCACCCAGCCCCGAAAGAGCGGGAGCTCCAAGAACCAAGACCCGATCATCCTCCTCTCCCCCTCCGCCTCGTCTCTTATTCGCATGTCCAACGTCCGCTCCTTCCTGCAGGACGGCGTCTTCGTGCCCCCGGACCACCCGACCCTCGCCATGCCCAGCTCCTCCAACAACCTCCTCTACATCTACCGCCCCCTCCGCTCAGAAGCCGGCTCGACCTCCGCCTCTCGTCCAGTCGGTGCTTCTCAGCCCGGAACAACTTCCAAGAAGCCCACCCGCTTCATCCTCGTCGACAGCACCGCCAACTTTCGCCCGGACTACTGGAACCGCCTCGTTGCCGTTTTCACAACGGGCCAAACCTGGCAGTTCAAGTCGTACAAGTGGACCTCCCCGCCAGAACTCTTCAAGCACGCCACAGGCATCTACGTCGGCTGGCGCGGTGAAGACGTCCCCCGCGAAGTCCGCGGCTGGGGCCGCGGCGTGCAGAGCTTCGCCGTCGAGCGATGGGACGAGAAAGGCGGCGTCCATGGCGCCGGCCGTTGGCGTGATCGCGAAGTCGTCGAGAATATCTGGACGGCCATCGAAGAAGGCATGAAAGCCAGAGGGTGGGGAGCCGGGTCGACGAAATGATGGGACTTCTTGATTTCTGGTCCTCCCATCCCTAACCCCTAAACCTCTTGTCTGAATCAGCAGTATAGTATTTCATCTTCACAGCATCTGCAGATCAGGCAAGATTTGCAATGCTCGATTCGCAAATCAGAAGGGTACGAAATGCTTCTTTGTGAGCCGCAGCTGCTGAAAGGGGCCACCCCCGATGTATCTTTAATTCACTTTTGACTTTGATCCTTTCTCATATAGCAGGAAAAGGCGTGTTGCAGGCGTTCACTCATCTGTCTCTTTGATATCATTCCATTTCTACTGTTGTTCATATTCTCTTTACATCGAATCTCTTTGGCGTTGAGTGAGTGGTCTTTTGCTAGACATGGTACATTCTGACCCACTGGCGCAGCTCCAGACACAGATGATTCAATGGTATTCATTCCGACCTACCTTAAAGCATGGAGAGATAATGACTACCGGCGATGAGAAAGAACTATTGATATTACAATATTTTATGTATTGTCACTGACTAGATGGAATACACTCGCTGATAGGTTGAAATGTATCACAGAAGAGTCGAAGGAAATTGGATGCAAGAAAGAGAATAACCTAGACATGTACATGATCTCTCTTCACGTGGAATATGCTGAAACAATGGAAACTGAAAGAAAATGATAACAGGCTGTGCGGCCATGCATGCAGGCAGATGTAAATGGACGAAACGCCTTTCTAATGCAGGAAAACTGTCGGGTTTCAGCCTCCTCTTCAATATGCGAGGGTCGAACAAAGGAAAACATATTATAAACACCCCAGTTCCGGCCATCTCTATCACATGATCCATAGATCGTAACATCTTTCATCCGTCGTGATGACTTGATTACAAATGAAGATTATCATAAAGCGTGAGCTGTTGTTGAGCTCAACCGTGTATCAAGCGTCGGTGAAATGAAAAAAGGAAAATTTTATATGGAGTAGGGCGGAGTTACTCCGAGTCGGAGGCGCGTAACGGACAACGAGGTGAGAAATTTCGAGACGTATCAACGGGTCCTCGCCCTCGATGCTCCCATACTGTGGGAGCGGCGGGATTCAATCGTGCCAAAATCATCTGGAGACTTCGAAAGCCGTAGTAGTCTCCTTGACCAGTCCAATAAAAGTTTGCGTGCTGGACCGTGGACGATATAACACCCCGTGTGTCTCGAGAACGTTAAGAGAACGTTGGCAGAGCTGCAGTCATCCCTTACAAGGACTTCGCGCTCATGTAGATCGCAGAACGTATTCCCTCCTCACAGTTCAAGAGCGTGCTGAACGACTCATTGAGCGCTCCGGGACGGGTGCCGGAGTGGGTGAGTAAGCCCTTGGAGCACCGATCAAGTCGACATCATGCTCCTGCAGGACAACCGCATACTTCGGATCACGTAGGAACTTGGGAACAGAGTCCTGATCCCCGTCAGCGAACTGTGATTAACCAAGCTGTTATCGGAAGAAAAAGAACTTACACTAGACATTAACTTGAAAACGGATGTTTGAGCCATCTCAAACAACTGCACAACTTCCTGAAGGCTTTTGAACATAGACTCATCATCACCTACAGCCTTTGTCATACGGCTCGCTAAGCTGTTGCGCAGTGCGTGATCGATATTGAGCTCGCACGGAGAACCGGGGGCAAGGAAAGCATTGTAAAGACCTGGAAGAAAGTGAGCAAAAATCATATAACCAATCAGAATCCCCTATAAAGAGTGGCTTACCATATGCCGCAGCCAGCGTTTCGCGGACGGCGTCGGCCTTCTTGAATGCACCCATCTTCTCCGCCTTGTGGTAAGCAGCGGTAAATTCCGAGACATCGAGGTAAAATGACAGGTTTTCTTCGCATAGAGAAAAACGCAGGAATTCACGGAATAGCAGTCGCAGAGCAGGATCGTGAAGAATGTGGTTCAAACGAGCGTTGTTCGAGTCTTTCGGCATACCACGGTTGTCATAGAACGTCTCGCGGGACTTGTCGCGCGCAATCCAACCGCAAACCCGCTGACCCCGCTCCGTGATACCGTAAATAGCGTACTTGGATGGCTGGAAGACGACAATGGACGCATCTGGCTGAGGATACCCCTTGTCTTCTTGAAGCATTGTGATCAGGCCGTATTTGACGAAAAGCTCCGCAATGAGGACGGTTTCCCGGCGTTCAATGGTTGTCGAACAATCCATCAACCAGTCCACGGCAGCCTTCCCGGTGAAGGTATTCATGTAGATCTTGTCGTTGATTTTCCGTTCCTTAGCCATCTTAACCCCAACAAGACCGTTTGAGTAGTCACTCAACGAATCTGAATCCGAGGTAGAAATACTACTCTTCACATTGGGTCCATCCTGACCGGCAAACCGGCGAAAAATGACTTCGATGGTGGCTCGGTCATGCGACAGTTTATCAGTCTCCGTGTCGCGCTCCAGATTGACCAGTTGCATCGTGTTGCGAGGGGATTCCAGCACATCTATCACGTGTCGAGCGGTGATACCATTTCTCTGGCAGAATCTCTGCAAGATATTGATGCCCTTTGGAGTGAGCTGAAACAACGCGCCTTTCAGTGGGAATATCGGGAGTGCTTTGCCATCAACGGGTTCGATAAAGCGAGCGTCAACGAAACGCTGGCATACCGAACGAGCCATCTCCTTGGCCATAGAAAAGGTGGTGGTCGTAGTCGTGGTCACGATGCGAGAGGGATCCTTGGGATCAGGCATGCGGTTCGATTGGGAGAACTTAAGCGATCCGAGGTTGTTGATGGCTTCCTCGGATGTGAAAGTGTGGTCATATTTCGTAAACCTCACACGATGCGAATCCAGTTTCAAGCTGACCATAAGGGTCGAGAAAAGGTCCATGAAATCCTACAGAAACAAAAGCCGAAATCGTCAACAAACATCGTCTTCAAACTTTTGAGCATTCTATGTATCATGCTGAAATTGATCTAGAAGCTCCGGCTTTCTTTTCTTCCATACCTTTGTAAATGGGCGGTCATCTTCCGTCATACGCAACAGTCTCGAAGACGTTTGGTGCATCTTGGACGGGAGTGCGGCAAATCCGGCTTCCAGCTGTTGCTCTGAGATAGGTGGATTGCGTTGAAGAGTGTGGCGCCGCCTTCCGCTCAAGCTCTGCTGGAATTCTACCTCCGAGGTCTCGATGCACGCGGGGCTCGATTGATCGCTGCTCGTACTTCCGTCGGATAACGGCGGGGTCAGAGGTGAAACACCAGCAACTTCGTGGGTGCTAATCTGCGATGGCTTCCGCGAATGCTTAGAAAGGCTTCCCGACGAGGCTGAGGTCCGGAGCGAGGAATTGGTGGTGCTTCCGATGGCCGAAAGATTCGCGAGAGCGTTGGAGGTCTTCTCACGGGCTAATGCAGCGAACGATCGTCGGTTGCGTCGTGAAATTGAGCCAATCACAGAACCAGTGAAGCTAGTCGTCGTGGTGGCGGTTGTATTGGCCGTCGTAGTGGTCCTGGACGTCGTAGGTGCGGGTGAAGTGAGAGGGGAAATGATAGAGGAAGAAGGAATGTCGGCCGGGGTGGAAGAGACCGGCACAGATGTAGTAGATGTATGGGAATGGTAAGAAAGATGGTGATGCTGAGAGAAGGGAGGAGATCCTTGGTCGAGGGGAGTGGAGGATATGGTTGGCATTGAATAGTGCGAACCAGATAAGAAAGTGGAAATGGAAGAGCGAGGAGGGGGGTTGTTGTATGTATGTATGTTCGGTATGAGCGTAAGATAACCGGGAAAGAAAGAGGAGGAAATTCGGTGTAAAAAAAAAAATAAATAAAAAGGTAAAAATAAAAAAAATAAAAAGGAGGGAAAATTAGAAATAGAAATAAAAATAATATAAATCGGGTAGGATGTATGGAGTATGGTTGAAAGGGACGTAGAAGAGAGGAATGATGAAATCAAAGAGATTTGTTTTAAGGGGGAAGTGGGAAAGAAAATGAATAATAGAAGAAAGGGAAAAAAAAAAAAAAAAAAAAAAAAAAAAGGAAAAGGGAGCGGGGAGCTCGGCTTGGTTGGCTTCTTTTCCTGTAACAAACTATTTTCCACAATTACTTACCTGTATCGGTAAGGCTGTAATGGGACTGTAATGGGTAAGAGATCCGCTTCGACAAGAAGAATGAAATCAAGAGGGTAACAGGGTCACTATTCTTATACCTAGGTAGCAAAATTAGGACCTCTATAGCATAAAACTAAAGAAAGACCGACATGGAGTAAGACTTGTCATAATATTTTAGAGAGTCTCAGTCATACCTACCTACCTGCTTGCAGTTGCAGGAACCAGGACTGAAAGCCACTGTAGGGGCGTGAAGAATTTGGCCTGTCATTCTTGACCCACTGTGCACGCGGACAGTTTCATGCGCCAGGCAACGTGGGCCAAGGACAGCAGATGGATAGATCATCCCTTTTTGGGCGATCAGAGGAAGGAGGGAAAGTCCCTTCCCTGCAGAGTCAAGACTAGGGTGATATTTTCCGTAAGCTGTATGTAATTCGAGGTATGTATGGACCAAACACTAACCAACCGCTGGTAAGCAATAGTTTACAGCCACAACTGCTTGATTATTGTTTCTGATAGTACCTATTGCAATTGACGTTCGCTTTGCTTTGCAGTGTGATGGCTAGACACATATGCTGCTACCCTGATGATCCCTTTCTGTTTGATGCAAGAATATTCTGGTTCAAGAAGAAGAACCATCTTTAAATTTTGGTATTTAACCATTTTGTTAAGATACTCTTAAGCTGTATATAATTGCTTTTTAAGGCCCTGCAAGTGTCGGATGATCAGCACAAATTTAAGTACAATTTAAGCTAGGGAAAGTGTCGCAGAGATCGCCCCAGCGATATCCCAACTTATTCACTCTACTCCGTATGAAGGAGCGCAAACAAGTACTATTTATCGATTTACCCCGGTCTAACTTGATATAGGTATGATCGTGCTCCCCGGAGGTTGAATACTTTGTATTATTTGGAATCATTCTTTTGGTTCTTCCCACTGTCACAAATGCTTCGTCCTTCCAGCAAAGTAAAACGTGGCTCGCGACGCACCCTGATTGCTCACCAACCAGGGCATTTGTATGGTAACCACTGACATGTCCCCGGCAAGACCGAACGAAGAGCGGATAGATGCCGACTTCTGGGGACGCCAAGTTACTGCCCACTACAGCGACAACTTATCAGAGTACAGGTCTAGCGCACTCACCTTCCGAATTTGATATCTGGGAAATTCAGGATACGGTCCAATCCAGTATTGATCAGCGGTTGTTGAGTCATTAGCAGTCCAGCAGGAAATCCCCCTTGAGATTCAGCCAATCAGAGTAGCCTATAGACAACCTGACAATCAAGGCTCTTGCCTAAAATTACACTAGCTGCATGCCCAGGTGGCTAGTCCCCGAGCCACACAAGGGAAAACTGGGAGGGTTCACCAATCATAATCCCCAAGACCGATTTCTTAATAGTACCTACAGAGTTTCATCCCTCATTGAGAGACCCTTGTACCTCTTTAATTGAGGTTGTTTGGTGGCCACTGATCGTAAGCGACAAAAACCTTCGACAATAGACACCACAAAGCTACCGCTTAAGTGATACGGACTACAGAGGTCTTGACAACCTGCGACTTGGAGGTTGGCCAGGTACTCAGGGTTTCAGGGGTCCTCCATCCACTCCACGTGGAATCTAATTTCCTTCCAAGCAAACCAAGCATTTATCTATCGCAGATCAACAGTGAGCCTCAGGCCATCAAACAGACAATTGTAAGGTGGAGATGGGTTGAGGCTTGAGCATCTACATTATTGAACAACTGGAAACTGACGCTGATACAACACGTATATGCTTTGTGGTGTTTTGTATTCATTATGAGTCAACGTCAAAAAGTTCACGGTTGAGGAATGATAATCTCAGCCATTTTCTTTGCTGAGCAACTTGTAGAGCGGGAACCATCAAGGTGTCAGAATAGAATAAGATTGTAATGACTCAGTTAGATTCTCATATATTGCAGGCTCTCTGTATCCTTCAAATGCCGTCCAATAACGTGATATAGACGAAATGGAGGAAACTGTGGAGGCGATAAGTATTTACTGCCTGAGTGGAACGGGACATATTCTGGAAACCAATTAATGGCGGAAATAAAAGCCACCCTCTCCCTACAAACCAAATCTTGGGTATCTTGCATCCGTCCATGACATTTCCAAGTAGGTAGCTTCCCTTTCCTTACATGTCCTTCTCCATACGTGAGACAGAGCAAGAGGAAGACCCATCTGAGCGGTCCCACGTGGACGCACGTGGAGGAAGCGCTGGCGGATTGGCGGGCTAGACCTTGTTGCTAACTTGTTGGCGTGGCAGGCCGTTTTGACCTGCAGTTGGGTTCCTCTCGTAATAATGGGAGAAGGGGTCCAAGTCACTGCATCCTGTGATTGGAGATTTGGAGCCAACATATGGCGATTTCAGTGATACGAATCAATATCCTGCCCATCCTTGCCGAGGTACTCCTCTGGGTACCGTATGTCCTCCTGCATCAAGGATCCTTCCAACCAGTAGATTAATAGCTTTGGAGGAATAATACAAATAGTTGACTCTATCATATTGACATGAACTGTCAATAAACTTCATACTCTGCATCGGACAATTAGTGAGCAACTCTGGTAGCCTGCACTCACCGCTCTATGGCATCAACCAGATGCTTGACTTGGGTCCCACTAACCTTGGGAGTGGGTATATTGTTTTAGATTTACCGCGTGGCCCGCCACAATAATAAAAACCATTTATTATCTAGTGCGAATTATGGTTTACTCTGTACACCAGTCTGGTTTGTAAACCTCTAAAACATTGATATCATCAACATGAATCTCCTGTCAAAACTCACTGTCAAAGCGGCCAATTGCCGTAGGGTCCGGCTAAGCTGGTAAATGGGATCTTTGGATAGTCCATCAATTCAGCAGTTGGCAGCCACTGGTTCAAGGCATCTCAGAAAGTCTAAAACAGCCACGTAAGCTGTACGTCCCCCAGATTGAAACACACCCCTGGCAGTGGCTGTCTGGAGTCAAAGCTCCTTGGGAGCTCGATAGGTCCAGCAAAAGCAATCACGATTGCTCAGCATGGTGTCATCTGTGGTGAGTCCGACTCGCCTGTCCTCTGCTGCAGCCTGCAGGTCTGATCGCCGTAAATCTGACATGGCCATGAGGCATGAGCCTCATATGTTCTGGATAGAGTTTGGGCTTAGGCACATCGTTCATCGAAGGATTTTAACAAGGTTTTGTAGCTGATAGGGGCCCCTGTAGGCGTGGAGAAGATGTTCAATTGCATTATGATCAGTAAACCTCCAGGTTTGTTAGATAGGTAATGGTCATTACCACTGTAAAACCGGGGGAGTCGATCAATCTTCCTTTCTGATTTATGCTTTACATCCTCCGTACAGTATGCGTAACCAGACTCTTCTGGAAACGTGTCTCTGGCGTCCAGTCCCACTTCTATTCAGTGACATTATGACATATCATCTTGGAAACTAAGCGGCGGTGAGACCCCGACCATCAGGACTCTGGAGTCTGAGTGATGAGTCCTTCTTGATCGTAAACTGTACGGGGAAATGTCTGACTTGTCACAATAATAACTCGGGAAGGAACTGCGGTCAGATGAGCTAGTCTTTTGGCGAGAACTCTATTATCATTGTCAGCCTGTTTCATGCTCACCCTTTTACGAAGACTGATCACGAGCCCATGCCACACAGGTGTCAAACACATGGAAGGATTCTTAGACTGCAACTCGTTTCCGATATCCGAGCATTCCAAATATGCGTCTTCGCCTTTGCTAGTCCGTTTTTACCTTTTCCGTGTTTTGCATACGGTCAAGCCATGGCATTGACAGGACTAAAATAGCACAGGTCTGTGCCAGTTGTTTGACTCTCAGCCTTTAGGAACAAGGGAGGGAATTACTCTCCGCGTTGCATCTGCGATTAGCAAAATAAAAGTCAGTGTGTTTTGTTTGCATCACATCCAGATCTATACTGCTTTCCTGTGGTTTATTGTGGACGCAGATCCCTGAACGCCACGCGAGAGATGACATTGACAGGGATAAGCTATGTTGGTATTGGCAAGGCTGAGTCTAGAGTCTGAAGTATTACTTGGTCTTGTCGAATAGATGCACAGCGTCAGTATGTCAAGGGATCAATTAACGACTACCATCGCCAGGGAGAGGGGTCTTATCGTCGTCCGGCAGTACAGGCCCTGTACTCTAGTATATACTCGCATCATACATTATCAACCATCTCTGTCAAGATTGAGATGATGGCTTGTAACAAAAAACTAGCTCGCCAGAACTGCAGCTTCTGAATTATTCCACTAACACCCCACATACTAAGCTGAGCTATATGATGTGGGTAAATGCGATGAAGCTCCTCTACAAAGACAGTCACATTGATTGGACAAGACCTTTCTTTGCACAAGTTTGCCATGCTACTAATGGAAATTTACAGAACGCCTTAGGAACTGTCAAAGGATCATCCTGGAAGGATGCTCGCTGTCCAAGACCTGCGTTGATTATCAATCACTACATTACTGCTTCACAGTGCTAACTATAGACCTGTCAAGTGTCAAGTATCGACAATTGGTTTCTAAGAAGTGCATATGGGCAGCCTCGCAGGAAGATCATCCAAATCAGGCCAGTTATCGGCAAGGAACATGTTCTAGACAAAGTCATACAGGTCTAGAAGGTCAGACTCCATGGCCGATATGCCCATGCTCCTGCAGTGTCACCACTCGCCGTCCACATGGAACGCTGTCCCCAGCCCAGCATATGCAGGCTCCCGAAGCCAACATCGCTTTGAGAGCATGACATGGAAGTATCCATGGAAACTTATGCTCAACCCGTCTCGGAGCACTATTTACGTTTCGCTTGCAGCTTGTAGCTTGCAGCTGCACATTTAACCAAGAGAGGAAGCTACCATAGCTTCCTGGCCCTTAATACTACCATTTATCATCATAATGCAGCTTGACCTCAACAACTTTTGGATGCTCGAAGGCAATGCTCATTGATGTGAAATCACAGACCCAGCCGTAATGTCATTACAGGGTACTTATTCCAGCACCATGCATATACAACAGGCCGGCTTTACAGAGCAGACAACCAAGTTTTCAGAGATCAACGGGTTCGGCATCCCCAGGTCTCTGTATGTTATGAAAACATGAAACATGACCCCACATGTAATGGCGGTTACGATGATTGTAACTTCGACCAACTGGTGGGGCAGATGGGGCTGGTTTGTAAGTTTGTCTTTACGGTGGTGGGTGGGATTGTGGACTTGTGGGTCATGGAAGTCGCCTTGGAGTTGGGACTCCTTCAATAATACAGTAGTCAATTGGTGATGGCGTGATGCTCGCTAACAAACCTCTTACCTACCTCAAAATGATACTAATTACTTCGCCGTGGTGGAGAAGAAAACGGCGAGGAAGTGGACACTGGAAATCCAAAAAAAAAAAAAATCGAACACAGCGTACAGAGTACACAGAACGGCAAGGAACGAAAAAAATATGATAGCCACGTGGTTCGATGAAGGTTTAGCACCGAGTTTGCGAGCTTGTTGCGTAATAGAGTTGACAGGTGATCTCTGGGAATTGGAGATATCATTTATGATAAGTATGTTTTCTATAGGAACGACTCCGTAGAACTAGGGAGAACTTTGATCTGACTATTCTTTCCAGATTCTGCTATGCTATGATACCAAGTTGTAAGGAGAAGTGGGCGTTCAGAGAAGCAGGAGTATCTCCATCTGAGGGCTTCATTAATGTAATGAACTCTAGCTCCAGCAAGGTTAGCGAGCACTACAACTGCCTATTGTTTATGGGCAAAACCAATGTAAACATTGAGCTTGCTTGTTTGTTGCGAGCCTTGTGCCCTGGTACATTGAAAGATAGCTTCAGTTCTTGGCTTCTCATCAGGATCCTGATACCTTGCAAAGTTACAATGCAAATAGCGGTCTCTTCCCCAAGCGACTGGTCAGCATCGGTGGATATCGCACATTCTGCTTTGCTGTCGCATCCAAAGCCTTGATTTTACCCCTGACCCATTGTTTTCTTGTAGCGGTGTACCGTAGTAGGATGTAGATGTCGCTGCCAAGTTTCCAATGTGGACACTGGACACAACACTGAGCTTGCCGGATTCCGGTGGTCCATGGGCCAGAACAACATCGTCATTCCATGATGTTTCTGGAAGAGAAGGGAACAATATCCGAAATAGAACATATCGAACGGTGAAACCAGATCGTACCGTGGTCGGCATTATCTATATAAATTGCACTAGTTGGTTTCGGAGTTTCCATTGTTCTTCCGCCAAACAACTTCCTCCAGAAGGATCAGATGGGGCGCTAGAAGGCTTCGGGAAGGATTCCAGAACACATTAGAAGAAAGTGGAGGCGCCAGGTCTCGCTTAACGATACGAGATGTCTCACATCATTTACGTGGTGAGGCTGTGGAGAGCTTGGACTGTGTGATGAGTCGATGTATGGTCATATGTAGGACGTAAGGGATGAAGGATAACTACTCTGTAGTCTGTACATCCGTAAATCCTAGATACAAGGCTCAAAAGTCAAGAGTCGTTGAGCGATTGCGGAGAAATCCTTCGCGATCGAAAACCTGACGTATCAGTTTCACTCATCTGTCGATCAATGCCACAATAATGATCAAACAAGACAAACGCTAGATAATATGTATGAAGATCTGCGACTCCAGTCCAATTTTGGATCCCTTTCCTTGAAGGCAAAAACAAGGGTCATACGAGCTTGATCCAAACGCGCAATTGGCTCTCCGACGCCGAATGATAAGGTCGGACGATAGGAAAACCCGCGGACTTTGATCATCTCCGAAAACACACTGGCTGGAGACACACGTGGCTGATCTTCCGGAAGGCGGTAAATCGGAACTCTGCAATGTCACGCAGTAACAGTGAAATACCAGGAGCGTTCTGTATGGTATGGACATTACCTCATGTAGCGTGGTCAACATGCAATGTAACCATTACCAAATCTATCCACATGGTAAAGCGGCAACAGAATCTTACCGAATTCTGGAAATGACGAGAGACACTAGAGAGTCTCAAACACGAGGACAAGATACCATCTGTTAGTATTATGATTATTTTACCTCGTATCTGACATCATCCTATGGGTAACGGAGTTCTCCGTGTCCCAAAAATTGGGCAAGTCTGGATGAACTGCACCCAAAACCAAGTAAGTATTGTTGATTACGGCTGATACAGGAGTCTTGACACTCAATCTGCCTTTACGCTGTACTTACGCCTGAATTTCTGCAGAAGCAAGGGGGCGGGGAAAGCATGGATGATAGCCTCAGAAAATGATAAATGTACAGCAATCTTTGAGGAAAGAGAAAAGGGAAAAAAGAAAAGGAAAAAAGAAAAGGGAAAAAGAGAAGGGAAAAAGAAAAGGAAAAAAGAAAAGGGAAAAAAAAAAGGCCAAAACCACTAATCCTTGTAGCCCACGCGAAAAACAGCCTCGAGGGCAAATCAGAATTCTGGGCCGATCGACTGCCCCACTCTATCTTCCACCACGCTACTGGCCTCATCTCGTCATACTAATCTGGGCCTAGTGTACTTTCCTCCCTCGACCACATGGCTGGGAAGTTATACACATCACACCTGCAGAAGGCGAAGGAAGGACCTTGGAGATGTTTGCCTCTGTACCACACTCAAAGATGCAAAGAGCACCGGTTGACCGTCAGATAATGAACAGACTGGCAGCTCTATCTATCGCGCAGTGCCTCTAGTAGCTTAGATGTCAAGGACTATAGTTTTATCTGCACTTAATCTACATCTGAGTCATGCAGATTGCACCCTAAGCTATTATATAGCACGCTTAAGTGCCTGCTGATCGAACCATTCCAGGCGTCATTAACTCATCTGCCAACCACCATCGCCAAGCTCGCTCTCAATGTTTCTCTCAAATACTCTGCAACTGTACTTTGTGTGTTTCAAACCGCAGGGTCAAGATCTTGACGCTTCCAAGTCCATTCTACGAACAGGACGAGCTACATGAACCTTGAAGAATCGCAATCAACAGAGCGCCAGGAGCGGAAGCTACAGTCCAAAAGTACGGACTCGCTCGCCAATCTCGTCTCCGGCATTGCGACTACACCTCTCCCCAGCGCTCCTGAAAGTGCTACAGAGTACATCTCCGATAGCTGAACCTCCTCCCCAACATCCGAACGTCCGAAGTACGATGGTTGACTCAGTATCTTCGCGCATAGCCGCAAAGTCTTGGTAGTCATGGCATCAAACTTGACCTCCGTACACTCCGCTGTGATTGCGTGCATTAGTGTCTGGCCTCGCGGGATCCTGATTCGCCCGATTCCCGATAGACTGCAATATTCAGGGGGCAGTCCTGGACCTGGACTGGGCCGCTAGCCTGCTCTCAAGGAGACTGTGACATCCAATTTCGGTTGACTGTTGCAGAATAATGCAGATCAGCTACGTTATAGGTAGCCTGACTGAATGGCTCGTGACGCGCTGCGGATGCCAGGGGATATATCTACGGAGTATACCGTCCCCAGTATCCCCTACACTATTCCCTTGATTGATGGTCGCGAAAACGGGGTTTGAAGTTGTCTTCCTTCGGACTTTGCGGAGATAGAGCTATGCCTTTCCTGGAGTGTCTAGGGTGATCTTCAACGTGCCGCCGCTGCCGACGATCTGTTGACTCTATGCCACGCGCATACGTACTCGGTACCGCTGTTTCAATTCGATTACGGAGTGCTACGTTGGGCATTGAGTGCGAGTCACGCTCTCCCCGGTTTTAGATTGATAGCATTCTTCAGGTAAAATATATGGAGTATTACATAGATGATTAGATCATAGGATATATGATCCTGGTGAAGACAAGCTTATTGTGGCAGACCCAGTCCGCGTATGGTGCGCCTTCCCAGTTCGGCCACGATCTCCACGTAGATTAGGGATTAAGCATCAACCTCGTCTGTATGGTGTTTAATGCCACGTCCGCGCTGCTTCTTCACATAGTTTTGCTTTAGCCCTCGTCTACATACGATTAAGTTCTGACACAAAGCGGAATGGCACTCATTCTGTCTGGTCAGGTGCCTTGGGCAACCAGAAGGAATATCACTCAAAGAACATAGTATGCTATCCTGCACGTTTTTGGCCGAGAGTGGCGCTGATCATCATATAAACATTGGGCTAGACTGTGGAGTAAAAGCGGTCGATTCAAAGACGCAGCGTCTAGACCAGATAGATTACTGCCTGAAGACATACTGGCACTAACTCGTATCTCAGTAGCGCCGAGGTGAAAATGCTCGGGTTGTCGCTTGGGGGTTTTCCGAGCTGTATTGCATGGACGTTGGACTTGTTTCATTGTTGCAGATTATCTGAACCATCTTGACGACGAGATGTTGCCCAGATACCCTGTGATTGGCTTCAATCTGTCCCCGCAACATGGCGCCATGTGATATGGTGCTTGTCATCCACGCCATACACCACACGACCATCGTTAAGCTTGGTGGTTTCACAAACGTGGCAAGTGACAACAGACCGTGTCACTCACGCCACCATTTCCCTAGTGAGCCACCAGATCCCGCCATGGCAACCACCTCCTCGAAGCTGACTTCGACACGGAACATCCGTCCATCTGCAGTCCCACTTCCCCCGCCGACAGGGTTGATCAACCCCCAGCTGACTAGCTTTTCCCACGCTTCGCGCGCCACATCTCGACCCCAGACACGACCAGGAGTGACGGCCGCGCCAGATACCGAAGCAGATGTCTTAGCAGATGTCAACAGTCGGACATATTCCGCATATGCTGCGGGGAAGGACAGTGCAAGTGGGGCTAGATTCTGATGCTGACCGGCTTCGACGCCAGGGTCGTACAGCGCTGTCAGACGAGTCGCGGCCAGCAGGAGCGAGAGCGGAAGAGATGACGGGCTTGCAGAGATAGTTGTGGACGTAGAGAAGGGAAGAGGAGCAGGATCCGGGCACGATAAAGCCTGGTTGCTGAAGGTCTTGGGTGTCGGGATTTCGAATGAGGAGTCGTAAGTGCTGTAGTGCAACTCAGTCATCGCCAGTAGGGCACTTGCGAAGAACTCTTTGACAGATTTTGTCTGATGATATATCCTCTGCAGATGATGGTTGAACGATTCGTCGACCCAGAGTGCCTATTAGATGTGAGTTAGTGTCTTCTGACAAGCGGACTCAACCCAGAAAAGATTATACCTGTAGATATGTCCTCCACCCTTCCAATAGTGTGTTTCCCTTCCCGGGTGCGACATCGTCAAAAAAGCATTGCTTCTCATTGTCCTCCAAGTTCAACGCCGCAAAACAGATTTCCGAGAAAGTTTCGAAGCTTCTGGGAAGTGGAACGTAGACATATCGATGACTGAACCGACTCTTGACACGCTTTTCCAACATCTCGGTCACATCGACTTTCGTGGTAAGCCCTAGCACAGCGATTGGAGCTTTGCGAGCTTGTGCGATGTCAAATAGATTGTAGAGCAAGGTCTGTCGGGGATGAGTCGCGAACAGGTCAAATTCATCAAGAATGATGATGATGGACTTGGCCGCCGTGACGGCCTTCGGGTTTCCAGAAGGACCGAACAATTCCTCCGGATGAGACAGGAGAGCAAGTAGAGTTGCCATGGTGTCGGCGTAGCTACTGACTTTGCCCGCCTCTTCTTCGGTGTTGGTCTCACGACCGAGTTGGCGCCACATCTCCCGCAGCGCAAGTCGATCGTCTGTGTGTAGGAAGCCGTTGAGTCGAACCACATGAAATTCATTCATGTGCTCTTTCTTCAGCGACGATATTATTGTCTCCACAATGGCGGTTTTGCCGCAGCCACGAGACCCAAGGAGCAGCATTGAGTTACCTTCGCCAGCGGTGACGGTCTGCTCAATGAGCTGACGCACCTTGGTGTATTCATTCTCTAGCCCTTTCAACGGAATGAGCTGCTTTCCATTGAGCTTTTCGAGAAGCACCTTTGTCAGAAGCCGTAGTTCTTCGTTAAGACCTCCCTGAACAAGCCTCTGGAAGCGTTCTGCATAGTCGGGCAGAGGATCGGATGCGACCATACTGTCGTCATTCTCGATCGCATCCTGGTGAGTGATGTCTTGCTGTTGTTGCATTGAAACAAGGTCGTCCAATCCATCTTGGTAATCCTCCAGGGTCGGAGACTGTAGCGACTGTTCTCGGCTCTCAGGTTGATCTTCTTCTTCCTGCTTCTCTGTGGGAGCGTATCTGACGGAGGCTCTCTTAGACCTCGTTCTGGCCAGTCCTCCCCTCTGAGGCTGCGGTGAGCTCTCGTCAGCCTCTTCCGTTTCCGGCATCAATCTACTTCTCCTTGTGCTTCGTGGCGTTCGCTCAGATGGTCCGACAGATGATCTGGTCCTCTTCGCTGACGACGGAGTGTTGAGAACTTCTTCCTCGTATCTCCGCGGTGGCTTCCGTTGACGTCCGCTCGATCGAAGGCCACTCCGCGAAGGAGTCTCCACGTTCGCCGAGTTGTCTCCCGCCCCATTCATGGCTGTGTCCTCACCCGCATCTGGCTCAGCCCTTGAAGGTTGTTGTCGAGATGTTTTCGAGGCAGTGGGCGATCCGCCGTGCCCTGTCAGTGACGATGCGACCGAGTGAAGATCCTGACCGTCATCTCCCATTTTAATATCACCATCGTGGTCTGCAGACCGTATGTCGGACAACCTCCTCCTCTTCGCCGCTCGTGGGTTGGTCATTTCGTGATGTCAAGTCTTCGGTAGTGTTTGGAACGGAGGTCAAAACCGAGGGAAGGGAGGGCGAAACTGCTGCGATGCAGGCTACTATCTTTCAGGCATTGGTCGAAGTAAAATCTCCTCAAGCGTTAGACAGACATTGAGCTTTGTCGAAGGTCAATGGCCGGTGTTGATGCCCATGCGACACATCAAAACCAAGAAAAGACCGCTTAGGCGGACAAAGCTTTCCGACAGGATTGCGACCGAATCACCTAGGTAGGCATATCGATATTAGAGGTAAGCAACATGAAAACGCTGGGATGCACTCCACGTACGAGGTCAATATTCTGGACAGTACGCACTGTATTTTGATCTGGCCAATTGAGGAGATCTCAATAGATTGTAAATCCTCCTGCCGCGATGCCAACGATGATACCGTGGTTTAGGTAAAACGCGTGACGCGAGATCAGGTGAATCTCTCTGTACCACAGGAATATTCAATGCCAAACCATCTTGAGCAAAAACATTATTCTAGGAGAAATTCCGACATTGTTAGAGCTATCATGATTAACCCAACCTTTCAAATGGCTTAAAATTCGCCCATCGAGCGCCTGAATGATCAAGTTCTCCGAGTATAAGCCACATGCATGGTACATGACACTACAGTGTACACGGGGTCCTACGACGTACTTGGTTGCCATTGAATGACGGACAGCGAAGAAAGTGCATAGGTGTCATAGTTGCTGAGAAGAGTAAGCAGATGTCTGTGATATATATCCCAATGGTCCTCTTCAAGTGACACTCAATGCGCGAGAACCCTTCAAGACCGACTGACTACAACCGCCAACCTCGGTTATCCACCATCCCCTCCTCTGTTGGACATCCAAGCTATATTCGTAGTCAGAGAAGACTCTCGTATAAATAAAAGGAATCAGCACAATCTCCTCGCATCACCTCATTTCTCAGTAAAACATTCATCGTCAGACTTGGAACCATGTCCTCATCATCAATTAAAAGACCATCCAGAAGCCTGGATCAATTTGAGGAGCTCGTCTACGAGTGCTCCGCGCGGATGGGCCAACATGATCAGGAGGTATAGTACGACCATCACTTCTCAATACCCCCCCAGATGGAAGTCTAACCAAGCGTCCAGCACTGGGACTTTGATCCCCGCGCCTGCAATCTCCGCTTCGAATCCGCTACCCGTGGGCCCCCAGCACAAGTATCATACCTTCTCACCGTAGCCCCTAAACTGTGCAACTTCTTGGGTAATCTGCACGGCGGATGCGCCGCCACGATCATCGATGTCCTCTCCACTGCTATCCTCCTGGGCATCTCGAAACCAGGTTTCTTCTCCCTTGGTGGTGTTAGTCGAAATCTCAAGGTCACTTATCTGCGCCCCGTGCCGGTGAACACGGAGATACGACTGGTATGTCAAGTTATCCACACGGGGCGCCGGTTGGCGCTTTTGCGTGCGGAGATCTCGAGGGCCGATAATGGCGATCTCTGTGTGGTGGGGGAGCACGAGAAGGCCAATACGGATCCGGAGTCGAGCGGGAAGATGTGATGAGCGTTCTGCACTCTGTCCCAGACTTGTATAGATACCTTGTTACTATTCTGTTCTATCATCGAACTTTGGGCGTGCTAGAGATAGACTGGCTGAAACTTGGCTCTGACGAGAATCAATCTCCTTACCGCGAGACTGAAGTATTATAACCAATTCAATTTCCAGCCTATTGACAGCAATTATGACCAAGAATTTGCCCGCAAGACCGTGCTGATTTTCAACCAATACCAGGTGTGCACTACCACAGCCTGTCACAACAGCCAGAAGCAAAGCGAGTGCGTGCGTTCCAGAATGCTAATAGTTCATTGTGGATGGCAAGGATGGACAGGAATCCAAAAGGTATCACGGTCCAATTCAGCAACATCCAAACGCGACACTATGTTATCGAAGCTTCATGCCGGGCTAAAGCACCCTCACGTCTAGTCCTCCGCAAGTCTCTGGTCCTCCCGAAGACCCTCAACAACCAGCTCTTCGCCTGTGGCCCGCTTGTAAAGGTCCCGCACGTCGTCTGTTTTGACCATTAGCAACTGTAACACGGCGGAAATGTTCACTGTTGTCATACCTGTTGTCGTCTCAAAGTGGGAGGTAGCATCATAGCTCTTGGAAATGAAGATGTTGTCCTTCTCGCCGCTCTCCAAAGGTTCGTAGAGAGGAATGGGAGGGCCAAAGAACTTCTCTTCAATCTGGCCCAGACGCTCGAATCCGGGTTCCAGTTCCAGGTGGTGGTTGGCATCAGTCTCAGCAATAGTAGAGACAATGGCGATGTAGTAGCCCTTGGGGCAGACATTGTGGGCGGATGACACCATGGCAATGTAAATGTCTGATTCTGATCAGTAAAGTCTTGAATCCAACAGACTCCAACTAGGTCCACTCACCGTGTTTCCTTCCAACCTGAGACTGAGGAAGAATCAGCTGCAGCGAATCGCTGCCATCGGTCTTCTCAATGGGATGCTTCAGGATGCAGATGGCCTTCAGGAGATAGCCAGTGACCCGGACCTTGTTAGGGAAGTAAGATGGGTCCGCGATGATCTTCTTTGTCTTGGTGGTGAACTTCATGGCCTCACTATTGTCCTCCCGATCCTTCATGGTTGCCTTGATTCCAGAAACCTTGCCGTTCTCGTCGTATAGAACCTCGTCGACGCTGGTGTTGAGCATATAGGTGCCACCGTAAATGGCAGACAGACGAGCAAATCCCTGAGGGAGCTCACCCAGACCATAGAGAGGGTAGATGTATGGGGACTTTCCGTACCGGGCCATGGAGTTGACGTACAGTCGGATACGATGGATGGTCTCGACGGCCATGCCAGGTGTTGTGATGTACTCATCAGACGGGAAAAGCGCCATGGAGTGACCGACAAAGTCGCGGGTGTTGTCCTCGAGTCCGAACTTGTCATAAACCTCCTTCATTGTGCATTGAGCGACGTTCAGACCTGAGCCCTGCATATTAGCAATTGAAATAGATGCTACATTGTAGAGACAAACCCTGGTGAGTAGAAGGGTCGTCCTCCTTGAATTCACCAACCCACTCCAGGAACTTCTTAGCTCTTCTCTTCTCGAACATGCCCATGAGAGATGAACGTAGAGCTTCACCAGCATCCGATGGCACCTTGGCCACAGTAGCTTTGGGGCCCTTTCCTTGCTGGACATAGCTGCCAGCAATCTGTTTGAATTCGAGGTATCTCGTCACATCCGTAGAAACCAAAATATTCGTGAGTTCACCGTTTGCCATCAGCAGCTTTGGGACCAGATCAATATTCCAATCGTTGACTCGTCCATACTTCTTCCAGGGCTCTTCGCCGGGGCGGACGTTGCCGTATTTCTTGAATAGCTGCAGGACAAACAAGGCATCAGCAGATGTTAAAATGAACTGAACGATGGACTTACAGTTTCAATGTTCACGGAGGCAGCTTCTCTAAATATTGTGTCAGTATGATGGGACGTGGAGGATCGGATAGCTACCCCAGTTCTTACCCTCCGTAGTGATCGTTGCGGTCAATGTGGAGCACCTTGTTACCCTTGACACTGAGAACACTGCACACAATATCAATAAGCTATTCTTCAGGCCGAGAAGATAAATCTTATCAAAGTCCGTACCCAGAAAGCACACATTCCGTCAACCCTGCGAGGGGCGTTAGCACTACAGCTGTCAAACGGCGGGGTAATACATACCAGTGCCGAGCACCACAACATCATACTCGGGAGCGATCTCTTCCATGATGAATGGTCAGAACGGGTGCAGAACAATAACAATAAAATAAGCAAGGAGGAGTGGAAGTCGCGTGAGATTGAGAGAAGATAAATTTGGAGAGAGAAAGGATACGGAGACACTGAATGTTGCGGTGAGTTTGTAGTTAGCAGATAGTTTAGTCGTGGTGGTCGAGGAGCTAGTCTGCTGGAAAGCCCCCCGCGGATCATCAACCAAGAACCAGCAGATGGGATTGGGCCCAGGGCCCACAAGGGGGTGAGGATATGTACGCCGCTCGCTGTCTTCATATTAAATGAGCTTGGAATATGAGACCCACGACTATTGAAAATTAATGGATGATTGATCAAACCACATAGAATACTGACCTCCTGAGTCCTGTGTATTCCCCCCTTTTCTACAACGACGCCCAAACTTCAAGCCATAACAGCTTAAAATAACCTACCTACAGACGCCTGGGACATGAACTATTGGCGCTACGGAAATTGGCACTGTGCTAACGCAAACATTCGTTTAAGTGGACTAGATGGCAAATATAAATATTTGATTGGATGTTTATTGATTGATGGCCTGACAAAATATACAAAGACCTTTTCGCAACCCAAGGAATAAACAAAGACCGATTTATAGAAAACAGTACAACTCTCCGATATAGTACATGTGGGATGTCCCTGATGTGCAAACCATGTCCAGATAACATGAAGTCATTGCATGAGCAGCTGCCAGTTATCACTACCTACTCCTGATTCTCCTCGTCTTGCGGGCGATATCCGTTCTTGTAAAGTCGCTTCGCATCTTCCCAAGCGTACCATCTCTCGCGCAGAACGTGCTTGATGCCATTTTGTGTAACGCGGATCTATCATCAAGGAAGAATAATCAGTGAGACGTTCAACGAAAAACGATATTCAGCGCATCGGCACCGATGATCCAAGCCATTGAGCACCTAGTAGATCCAGAGCCAATTGCAGGGAAGAAGAAAATATGAAGGTCTGGACTCGGAAAGGAATGAGAAACTCACGGTTCTATCTCTTTCACTAGCTTCCCATTCTCCGTAACCCGCCTTCAAACGCTGTCTCTCGAGGTTGGACGTAGCTATGCGATTACGCTCCTTGACACAGACCCACCAGAGACAATGGAGGTCTTCCCACGACTTCTCCCGAAGTTCTTGGATGGACCAGGAACGGCCTATTTGATAAGCCACAATTAGCAAAACCTATGTCGACCAGGAATAAAGGTGAGAACCAGGTGGGTGAATACGAACCGTGAGCAATATCATATTCTGGTGTGCTCAGTGCCGACCTATCTCTGGGGAAGAACCCCCAGAGTCCGTGATCCGGGGTCGCTTCACGCTTCTCGAGTGCCGCGGGGGAGACAGGCTTCGGCAATGGGTACTTTGACACGCCCAACTTGAATCTGGGGCCTGTACGGTGAATAGCTGAGACACCGCGGGTCTTGTTCAAGTCACGTCCACGGCCGGCGACGACGGCGGTCGAGGAAAAAGATGAGCACTGGACCGGGGTCCGGATGAAGGAAAAATGGAGCGACGGTGCGAGGTAGGGAGGGGGCAGTTCGACCAGCGGAAGACCATGGCACTGGCGAGTAAGCCGTGCGACCGACTGGCGATGCATATTGAACGAAGTTGGCTGGCAGTCACTCCTTGAGGGGAGACCCGTAGGATGAGCTTTTTGCGGCGTTGAATTCAAATGCAGGAGTGGGCCTCCGCGAAAGAGTCACGTGGTATTAGCCGCCATCCCCGTTGACAGGGAGGAAATACGTGCTACACTCTGTACAACAGTATCTAGTGTCTTAAACGTACAGGGAATGAATTTTGATTACTATTATATGTAGCATCAATTTAATCCTGAGGTAGCCGGCTTAAAGGTTTAGGTGTTGCTGATTGGAGTTGATAGCCAGCACCAACCAATTCTCGTATATCACAGTTGCTTCCAGCAAGGAATGAGAGGATCTGGGGTCTTCTCATAGCATAGTTAACATATCACACCCTCTTTGCTATCATAGAAATTTAGTACACTTAAGTCCATACACCGCCTTTCTTTGGTTATCAAAATCTGCAGAAAACCTCTCCGAACGGACAATAAAATAGGCGGTTAATACTAATGGTCCGTGCGTCCCCTTCAGAAGAAGCGCGCGTTTGTAGCCACTCCACCTTCCAGTAACAGAGAAGTAGTCGCCGCATGAGGACTGAGTGAAGCAACACTATTGTTTAACTACTCTCTCTACACTTTCATGATCCCTTGCTCCATTTCCTCTTACACACCTTTCACTACACAGATTACTCCTTGAGGGTCAGACACTATTATGAACAGGCCAGGTGAGTGTGCATTGGTTTCTTTCTCTCTGGAGTTTCTGCTATTTGTGGTCTTGCTCCGCTATAGCAACACCGACTGGTCACTTTGTGCGATGAATCCCTTTCATGTATCAGCTTCTCGGCGTCAGAGATGTAGACCCACGGTGCTTGGTGAAGAGGAGAATTTCCTCAGTGATTTTCCTGATCCAATTGTCGTCTTCCCACACTACGTCCACCCTCGATCATATTCAAGACTTTGAACGCCATGGACGGACGAGCCATCTGGCTAGCCCTCTGGGCCTGTCTGCTAGAGATCGCGCCGTCGCTTTCGATCCACTGTTTTGTTACGTTTGCGCTGATCAACCATTACTTCTCTTCAGGACCCGGCCCACAGCCTCTGAGAGGCATGTCTGGTTTCCCCGCACAGCAACAAGCACAGGCTCGAAACGCGACACTGGCCTCGGCGCGCTTGCCTAACGGAAAACTCGGTGCGAATCCATATCGCTACATCCTGAAGCTGTATGGCATGAATTATTGCTGACCAGGAGTGTCGGCAGGGAGCGGCGCCAACTGGAATTTCAACTTACCAGTTAGCGGGACACCAGGACTACAAGGAAATCAGCAGCGCAACGTTGGAGCTATGGGGACATTTGCGCAAAGCCTTAGTGGGGGATCGCAGCCTGCTACACCTCTTGATCTCTCGTACGTGTGACTTTCTTTTCCGCCCTCTAGACTGGCCTTCAGTGTTGTCGAATTTGCAGCACAACTTTTTTCCCTTTTGATTCCTGCCACTAACCTTTGTTCCCGCAGAGACTTCCCTTCGCTATCAGGAGCGCCTCAGCAATCTCAGACTCCAAACCCAGGGCTAGTGTGGGGTCAGCGTGCCTTGCAGCATACTCCGCAGAGGCAGCAGCACCCGACATCCCAAGCACCCTCACGCGCCCCTCAGACACAGTCACATCATCCGCAACAACAATCTCAGCCATCGCACGAAGATGTATTTCCCTCTGGTGCTCAATTCGCAAATCGTTTAGACGACTTTCGAAATGGTGGACAGGGTATCAGTGGTCAATTAGGAGGTTCTGGACAGCCACAGACAGGCAACATTGACGAGTTCCCCCCTCTGGGACGTAATGTCGCTGCGGATCTCGGCCAAGATCGCAGAGAGTCTCTGATGCAAAGTGCTGGACTCGGTAATTTTGGCGGCACAATGCCTTTCACTGGCGCAAACCAGAACCAGTCTGCTCAAAATCGCACCATGATTGGAGGGTCGATCAATGGACAGGATACTTCGAGAATGATGTCGCCTACAAATGCGGGGTCGACAGGTATGTTTATTAATTTTTCCCCGACGGCGAGCAGGGTGCTGATCGCTTTCTCAGCCATCGGAACTTCACGGTCACCCGTTAACCAAGGAGCAAATGGAGTTCCTGGATCGGAAAAGGAGGTTAGGAGTCTCTGCAACTCGCGCCCATCCACATTCCCTTGCTAAATTCGGTATGCAGGACTTGAACGTTACTACACTGGCGAATCAGCGTAGTTTCACAGAGCAACAGCAGGCGCAGCAACCGCAGGCTGCGGCCGGCGAAGCACAAGACGTCGCTGCAGCTGCGCAAAGCACTGAGCAGCCACCACTTGCTCAGATGAGCGAGCTCGACAGGTTTGGACTCGCAGGCTTGCTCCGGATGATCCACAGTGACAGTCCCGACGTCGCGAGTCTTGCAGTGGGTCAAGATCTGATGACTCTCGGTTTGGATTTGAATCAGCCTGAGTACGTTGTTGCTGTTATGGCACAGAAGCTTTTCCTTTGCTTTACTAACATCTGTGGTTCAAAGGCCCCTTCACACCTCTTTTGCGTCACCTTTTGTTGCATCGATGTCGGCCGTTCCTATGGAACAAAATTTCTCCTTGCCTGCATGTTACAGTGTTGCCAATATCCAGCCTCTACAGACCCGTATACCCAGCTTCAGCGATGAGACATTGTTTTACATCTTCTACAGCATGCCTCGTGACATTATGCAAGAGCTAGCTGCAGAAGAGTTGATGGGCCGCAAGTGGAGATATCATAAGATTGAAAGATGCTGGCTTACACGCGACGAGACGTATCCCGGTCCTGTAGATGTTGAACCTCGCGTCAGCGAACGTGGCGTTTATCTGATTTGGGATCCCACTACCTGGAAGAAGATTCGGGTATGTATTCTTGGCCCGGTTTCGAATCCATCCTGGAATGCTAACCACATGATAACAACAGCGTGAGTTTATTCTTCGCTACGAGGACCTGGACAACAGACTGGATCACAACAGGGGTCTTGCGCGCCCTCTTGGATTTCCTCATCAAGCTTCATGATTTCTGGTGGAATGTTGTATAAGCAACGGCGTTGGGTTGACTACCAAATTTCTCTGATGCGGTTCAGGTGTTGTAGCCGGTGTTCTACTCCCGAGCAGTCAGGTGTTTTCCGGCCTTTTGTGGCTTCTATGGGAACTTGGGATATCTGACATTGATCTCTTTTCATGGTAATTTTGTCAGTGTAGACATTGAAACTATGAAGTGACGCCTTCAATCATAAAAATCCGGGTCTTGCTCCTTATTATAGTCACTCAATTACAGATGCCATGCCCGGTTACCACATACACGTGGCCCGTGGTCCCTTAGTCATCCTCAACCTTCTCTTGAGCCGAAGCTGCTTAGTTTGTGCTAGGACTTGAGGGCGATTGTGATGAGAGCCACCGCCTCCAGAGGAACCTGTCCACTCGCCCCATAGTTGTCTTGCAGATATTGCCGCAGCACCATTGGAACATCCTTCTCGTGCAACTCTCGCTGTTCCTCAGTCCAGAATTTAGGAAGCAGGTAAGGGATTATCATCATGCAGACTTCGAGGAATTCATCGATAGGCATGGAAATCTCTTTCGGCACAGGGGTGACTTTGACATCTCGGAATCCTACCTTCTCCAATTCAGACTGGACGTAGGATCCTGAGTCCCAGCCGGTACTGTGAAGCGCGAGGAACTCTTTCTGTGTTGGGAATGGGAGATTTCCCGGCATGGTCTCAATGGCGGCTTTCATGATTGGTATCCAGGTGACTATTCGTTGCACTCATAGTCAGTGTTTGCTTTCGAGGGTGAATGTACTCGATGTCACATACATCTCTGCCATGTTGAGGTTGCGAGTACACCTCCGGATGCGAGGACCCTGAAACACTCTAGCATCATTCATTAGACAGGTTCCTTTTATGTCTGGCAGGAGCTCAATTACCTTTCAGGGCGGCGTTCGCGTCTGGGAAGCTTTGGAAGCCTAGTTGAAGATCGCAACTGTCAGCATACCATCATAACTCTGGATCTGAGTGTTTAGTCGGAAAAGCATACCAAAAGAGACAAAAACGTGCGTATAATGCGCATCTGGAAGCCCAGTGTCTAGCGCATTCACGACCTTCGTCTCAGCATTGACCCATCGTTCATCTTCAAGCCTCTGCTTGGTGTATTCCAACATGCCTTCTGACAGATCACCGCAGGTCAATTTCCAAGTCTTCTTTGCTTCATCATCGAGTGTGCGGTTGAGTACACTGGAGACAGCTCCAATCCCACAGGCATTGTCAAGGATAACCAGCGGCTTCTGGGTGGTATTAGCTACGCCAGAGTAGTCAACCAAGGTCTGAGCATATAGGCCAGTGAGCTTTTCGGTGTACTTGTAGCGGTCAACAAAGTCCTTGGTCTGGAACATATTCTGTATGTAGTTTATCTTGGACATTTTGGTGAAGTTGAAGAGCGAGTATATAAGTTACGACAAAGACTTTCAAATATAACAGTAATTGGTCTGATGAAAAGAGACATTCTCCTTCAGAGATTCTGAAGACTTTATACCCCTTCATGATCATATAATCTGCTCATCAGCAGATGCGCCAAGGACAAAACATGAGTGTTTGAAAGTGTCCGAAATCTCTCCGCGAGAACCCCGGGAGCTGGGAAGAGGGCATTCTTACGCACAACTGGTAACGTGATTCCTGATGCTGACCAGTATGAGAAATCTATCAATAATTTGGTTGGGATTGCATTGCTGCTGTATGGTAGTTCTCCCTCATTACATTGGGAAGGTCCTTTGGTAAAAAGGCATGCTGGGATCGATAGTTAGGAGAAATGAAAATATACCGCCTCTAGAAGATACTTTGAAACAACCCCTCTAGTTTATTGAATAGGTCAAATAGTCGCTATCTTACTAGGAGTAAATAGCTTTAATAGCTTTAAATGATGAAGTGCTGACTTTGGTGCGGCAACATATAGTTCAAATCTGTGCGGGAAGATATACAAATAGAACCATCAGAGTGCTTTTAGAGCAGATCACCGGATGAATGATAAAGACTAGAACTATACAACTATCATTCTAAGACAGTGAGTGAGCGAGAAACAGTCACTAACATTCTTTTTGATCATTTTGACTTGTACAACTCCTATGTCTACTCATTGGGAATAACAATATGAGCCGGTTCACCAGCTTGATCATGTGATTGATTCAATTGACCCCTCCAAAGCTTACATCATCAAAGTGATCCACGCTATCCCTATATTAGCAAACCATAAACATGGCTACGGTCGGCCAAACACCGCCGGCGCGAAAACAGTCGGGAGTCTTCAACGTTTGCTGAGATCAACGGCTGCTTGGTCGCAAACTGTCCTTCGCTATCACCATCCCATGCGCTTAGGATCTAGTTCTTGAGGCTGGATCGGAGTCGCAAACATGAGGGTCACAGAGATTGTCATTGATGTGAGTTTTTCCTATGAAGATCGATGAATTAAGTAGAGTCGTTTATGGCTGACTTGGTCGCTGATAGGGCTTCAAATCGTACGCTGTGCGTACAGTTATCTCAGGATGGTATGCGCTTCTTTTGTGATGGCTCCATGGATTGTAGGCTGTCGTCTACGGCTATTTTTTGGATATTTATCATTTTAGGAGACAATTGCTGGAAGGGAGCTGACCATTATACGCAGGGACGAGTCATTCAACTCCATCACTGGGCTGAACGGCAGTGGTAAATCAAATATCCTGGATGCTATCTGTTTCGTTTTGGGAATTACGAATATGTCAACCGTTCGTGCGCAAAACCTTCAGGATCTCATTTACAAGCGAGGCCAGGCTGGTGTCACCAAGGCTAGTGTGACCATCGTCTTCGATAACCGGGATACCGCCAAATCACCTATCGGCTTCGAAGAGTATGCGACCATTTCAGTTACTCGCCAGATCGTCCTCGGAGGCACCAGTAAATACCTGATCAACGGCCATCGTGCTCAGCAGCAGACAGTACAGAACCTCTTTCAGAGTGTCCAACTGAACATCAACAACCCAAACTTCCTGATCATGCAGGGTCGGATTACAAAGGTCTTGAATATGAAGCCCGTGGAAATTTTGTCTATGATTGAGGAAGCGGCTGGTACGCGTATGTTCGAAGATCGACGGGAGAAGGCGGTTAAAACAATGTCCAAGAAGGAATTAAAATTGCGGGAAATCGAAGGTTTATTGAAGGAGGAGATTGAGCCTAAGTTAGAGAAACTTAGAGCTGAGAAGCGAGCTTTCCTTGATTTTCAGCAAACACAGAACGACCTGGAGCGGTTGACCCGGCTGGTGGTTGCTCATGACTACCTTCGAAGCGGAGAGCGGCTGCGAGTGACCGGCGAGGAATGCGAGAACAAAGGACGCAAGATGCAAGCGCTCGAGGAGAACGCTGCCAAGCTCAAGAATGAGATCTCCCACTTGGAAGAGGATATGAAACGGGTCAGAGCTGCCCGAGACAAGGAGTTGCGAAAAGGAGGCAAATTCCAGGCTCTAGAGAACGAGGTCAAGTCGCATTCGCACGAACTAGTCCGACTGACCACGCAATTGGACCTTAAGAACGCCAGCGTCTCAGAAGAGCAAGAGAAGCGGGAAACGGTCAAGAAGACCGTCAAGGACCTTGAGAAAGTTCTCAAGGAAAAGAGGGAGATCTACGACAAACTACAGGCTGAATATGATGCCGCAAAATCTGAACTCGACGCCCAGACAGCCGAAGTCGAACAAAAGGAGGAACTGCTTCAGACATTACAGACCGGCGTTGCATCCAAGGAAGGCCAAGAAAGTGGGTATCAAGGGCAGCTACAGGATGCCCGTAATCGCGCCAGTGCAGCGGCAACCGAACAAGAGCAGGCCAAGCTTAAGATCGCTCACCTGGAAAAGAGAATCAAAGAGGAGGAGCCTCGAGCCAAAAAGGCAAAGCAACAAAACTCGGGACTCCTCGATGAACTGGAAGGCTTAAGGGCTCAAGCGAAGAAGCTGGAAGCAGAGCTCACAAGACTCGGCTTTGAGCCTGGAAAAGAAGAGGAGATCTACCAAGAGCAGTCGGAACTGCAAAGAGACATTCGAGATTTGCGCGAGAGAGCTGACGGGCTCAAGAGAAAAGTGGCAAACGTCGACTTCACTTACACAGACCCCCACCCGAATTTCGATCGATCCAAGGTCAAGGGCTTGGTTGCTCAGCTCTTCACCTTGGACAAGGACAAGATTCAGGCCGCCACTGCCCTGGAGATTTGTGCCGGAGGCCGTCTTTACAACGTCGTTGTCGACACTGCGGAGACTGGTACACAGCTCCTTCAGAATGGCAAACTGCGCAAGCGTGTGACTATCATTCCTCTCAACAAGATCTCCTCTTTCAGAGCCTCCGCGGAGAAGATCGGCGCAGCGCAAAATATCGCGCCGGGCAAAGTGGACCTTGCTCTGTCTTTAATCGGTTACGACGAGGAAGTCACGGCGGCGATGAACTATGTCTTTGGCAATACCTTGATATGTCAGGACGCGGATACCGCCAAGAAAGTGACGTTCGACCCGGCTGTCCGAATCAAGAGTGTCACGCTCGAGGGAGACGTCTATGACCCATCCGGAACGCTCTCTGGTGGTAGCTCGCCCAATTCAAGTGGTGTTCTTGTCACCCTGCAGAAACTGAATGAGATTACACGGGAAATGAGAAGCAAGGAACGGCGTCTCGCAGCCTTAGAAGACACCATGAGGAAGGAAAAGAAGAAGCTCGATACTGTCCGCGCTATCAAACAGGAGTTGGACCTCAAGAGCCACGAAATCAAGCTGACAGAGGAACAAATCAGCAATAACTCGTCCTCATCGGTAGGTTGTCCAACTGGGATTTAACTTTAGAGCTCTTCTGACTCTGGGACAGATTATTCATGCCGTCGAAGAAATGAAATCAAACATCGAGCAGCTGAAAAAGGACATCTCTGACGCAAAAGCTCGTCATGCCGAGGCAATGAAGGACATCAAACGGATCGAAAAGGATATGAGTGAGTTCAATAACAACAAGGATAGCAAGCTGGCGGAATTGCAAACTACGCTGGATTCTCTCAAGAAGAAACTTGCAAAGAACTCAAATTCAGTCAAGGCCCTACAAAAAGAGCTTCAAAACTCAAGGCTCGAATCTGAACAAGTTGGCAGCGATTTGTCGGCGGCAGAGGAGCAGTATGCCGAGGCTGAGAACACGCTGAAAGCTCAGATGGAAGAGATCCAGTCTATGAAGCGCGAACAGGCCCGAGTCAAGGTTTGAAGAAAACGTCCATGTATTGTGTGCGTCGAGCTAATGCCGTTCCTTAGGACACTCATGACATCGCCCAAGCGCAGCTTGAAGACGAAAGAGCCAAACTGACCGGCTTCGACGAGGAATTGCGTGAACTCGAGGAGGCAATCAAGTCGAAGAACTCCCGGATCACCGAAGAGGGCCTTGAGATGCAGAAGCTCGGTCATCAGCTTGAAAAGCTGCAGAAAGACCAGCAGGCGGCTGCCCAAACGGTTGCACACATGGAGGAAGAGCACGAATGGATCGCAGACGAGAAGGACAATTTCGGCCGCCCCAACACCCCTTACGATTTCAAAAGCCAGAACATCGCAGAATGCAAGGCTACCTTGCGAAATGTCACCGAGCGATTCCAAGGCATGAAGAAGAAGATCAACCCCAAGGTCATGAACATGATCGATAGCGTGGAGAAGAAGGAGGCCGCTCTGAAGAACATGATGAAGACTGTGATCAGAGATAAGCGCAAGATCGAGGAAACCATCATCAACCTGAACGAATACAAGAAGGAAGCTCTCCACAAGACCTGGACCAAAGTTAACAGTGACTTTGGTCAAATCTTTGCAGAGCTACTCCCCGGCAGTTTTGCTAAATTGGACCCTCCTGAGGGCAAGGATATCACCGATGGTCTTGAGGTCAAGGTGTCTCTAGGCAAGGTGTGGAAGCAGAGTCTGACGGAACTGTCTGGTGGTCAACGGTAAGTTTGACATCTGTGATATGTAATTGCCGAAGCTGACATGTCAAACGCTTGTAGATCGCTTATTGCCCTTTCACTGATCATGGCACTCCTGCAATTCAAGCCTGCGCCAATGTATATTCTGGACGAAGTTGACGCCGCGCTGGATCTGTCTCACACGCAGAACATTGGTCGGTTGATCAAGACCCGTTTCAAGGGCTCTCAGTTCATTGTTGTCTCTCTGAAGGACGGCATGTTCCAGAATGCCAACCGTATCTTCCGGACGAGGTTCAGCGAGGGAACCAGTGTGGTCCAAGCTTTGACACCGGCCGATATGAAATAATGAGGGTATCTACTGTTTGTTTTCTCCTGTCTATATTCAAATGCTTGACTGTTGCTCAGGGATATGGTTTTTGAGTTGTACTTGGGCTCACTGGGTCGGATATCGTCCGTGATCGGCCATGCTGGATCTCGGAGGTGGTGTTTCTAGGGTGATATACATGGTTCTTGGACGAGTCTGCGTTGATTCCTGGTGATGATGAATGCATAATGATGATTTTTTCAATCCCTCAAAGTAACAGGTAAATGATGGGAGTCAGTCGTCCCTTGAGGATGACTTTGGAATATCCTCGCAGCCGTAATGGTTACTGAGTCTGGCAGGTATACTTCCATTATACAAATATCTCTATAGAAGTACGACGTCCCCAATTTTGTGTTGCTTACGGGCCAATCAAGCCGTCTGTTCCGCTGGCCGGAATAACAACTGTCAGATGTCTCCGAGTTCCGTCATTCTGCCCACCGCCACCCTGCGGGTGAGCATCACTATCTCCGGAATTTAGTGATTGCCTGGCACTTTCATTCAATCGTTTTCCAACGTCAACCCTGACAATTCTTTCGGCGGCTAAATTATTAGCTTCACTTAATACTATCTCTTGCATTTACCTAGCCACGTGTCACTTGCAAATACATCAACCTTGGTCCTATCCGCGGGTCATCCAGACCAGTCATTCAGCCGATAACAATGCCCGAGGAAGAACCGTCGCTCAACATCCCGTCGCTGCTCACTTTAGCAGTGGTTTCTTTCTTCGTTATCAGATGGTTCCTCAAACGCGACGGCGGTCCCGATGCAGGCGGTCCCCGCGCCCGTGGTCGCGGGAACATCGTCGACCCAGCCCAGGTGGAACAAATAGCTCAGATGTTTCCTCAGCTCAGCACTCGCGAGATCATGTGGGACTTGCAGCGCAATGGTGGGAATGTTGCAGCGACAACGGAGCGGATCCTCAGTGGACGTGGACTGGATATGGTACGTACTGGCGATTCTCCTATCTGTCTATCACCCGCGGAATGAAGACGATGCGCGGCGTGGGCCCGTTTCGATTCTTATTGAAGCGACTGAATCTAATGAGATGATGTGTATAGCCGCCACCCTCTTTCCAGCCTGCGATCGTTCTACCCTCTACTACTGCCGCTGCGGCAACTGCGCAGCCCTCGTCGACGTCCGGGGCTTCCCTAAAGTCTGACGGCCAGGATCTTATTTCCCGATATAACCTCAGCTCGAAAATCAATGGTAGTGCCGACGCTACCGGTGATCAATCATCGCAGAAATCGACGAGCGCGTGGTCGCAGAGCAAAGAGGAGCGACAGCGCTTGTTGCAGAAGCGGAGAGACGATATGATTTTGGCAGCTCGGAGGAGGATGGAGCAGAAGCAGCGGCAGGCTGACTATGCGTCAACTTGAGAGGAATTGAGAAAAGATTTCATGATCTCGATTTCGCATTTGTAAGGATACTTTTTTGTTGTTCTCTGCTCATTCTTATGCGTGTGGGACATTATACCATTTCTTTTTACTTTTCCATTCAGCCAAGTTGGGACCTATAGGTTCAATACAGGCAGTTTCTTGTGAACAATTTGTCCGTGTCTCTGCAGTCTGAGCGTCGCATGTTGATGGTGTTCGGTGGCAGAATATTTGCAATTGTCTTGGAAAATATAGGGTATATATACATTTGAAACTCGTTCAATCGCAATAGCTTGCGCCGTGTGTGTCCTTTCCATAACTCCATAATGCAAGAAAAAGCGAACCGGAAAAAGAGCTCTAGAACTCCATCTCGTCATCATCGTCCTGGGTAGCATCATATCCCCCATTGGCCATCTCTTCCGCCATCTGCTCCCGCCGTGCTTGTTCTTTCGACGCACCGATCTTCCTAGACATGGTGTCAGTTGTTTTTTGTCTGCTTCAACCAAGCAGGGTGACCGCCGTACCTGAGTCCATCAACGACCCCCGTCACGAATCCTCTCGACTCACCAATCTCCATCGCCCCAACACCTGTGAGAGCCACTCCACCTCCGCCGGTGGCAGCTGCATCCAAAACGTCCACTCCAGAGCGTATCTTCGCCATACGCACCTCCCGCAGCTCCTTCAGCAACCGCCGTATCTGGTCCGGATCCACCAGATCGTCACTTGCCGCGTCGAGAAGCATATTACCCACCTCCAACCAATGGTACGGTAATGACGGAGGCTCGCCGGACTGTGTATTGTCCTGCGCGATGTTCTGCGGTAAGAATGGCGGCGAAGGAAAGTATCGCTGGCCATCCGGCGTATGACGCGCCCTGGCTATCGGTCTTTGTCCACGGTTGCGGTCGCGGACGCTCGGCTGCCCGGGCAGCGGGGGAGGTGGGGAAAAGGCATTCTCGTATTCGTGATGTTGCGCTTCGATCTCGAGGATCAGGGAGAGGTGTTCAGGGTGAAGCCATGCGGGCGGGAGGATGTTTGCGCGGCGCTGGCGTTTGAGGAGGAGGGCCAACCACAGTGGGAGGGAGGCGCGGCGGGGAGGTAGGAGTGGTTCGACTTGTCCCTGTTTGAAGGTTTGATTGTTAATTCATGAATTGAGCCATGCTTGCCGAATGATTGATGCTCTCGGGTTGGTCAGTGTACGAGTCCATGTCCCGCAATGCCGCGACATGGATCTCCCCGCACACGCGACATATCGGGGAGGATAGCAATTTCGACGGCGCATAGCAGCAAAGCAGTCGGTCCGGCGACTTACACCTAGCAATTCGAGGCCCTCCAAGCGTTGACGAGGGAGAATCGTCACCATCTCCATCTCCGCTAGAAAGGCAATCTCCGGGGGCGTGATGCCCCGCGGAAGAGGGAAGGCCATTGAGCCTCAGGTTTTGGGACCAGGGAGGATTTGGACGGATGACTATTGATGGGCAAGGTCCCTCTGAGAGCGAATTATCGCATCGAGTCTCTTTGAATTTAGGGAAATGTAATTATCCAGTGATGCATATGCTTTGGCTCTTTCATCATCCGTTCTCGGAAATTGTCAAGGTGATGTTTGAACTGTTTGCAACTGAATTATTTACTGGAGCTTGGATAGCTTAAGCTCCATCCATGGAGATCAATTACTTCGCTTTCTCTCCTTCGTTCGCTTCATACTAGTGACATTAATTCGCTTGTCTCATATGAGATATAGACAACATGAGTGCCGTGCGGCCTGTATCAGGCATCTCTCTAGCTGCTCGATATGCGGTTCCTTTTGTGCTCCTGCTGATCCCGCTATGGATGGCCAAGGTGAACACCGTCGTTCCGGATCCGTACCTCGACGAGGTTTTCCATGTCCCTCAGGCACAGGCGTACTGGGATCATAAGTGGTTTCATTGGGACCCTAAAATCACGACTCCGCCAGGACTTTACATCTGGTCTTACGTCCTTTGTGCTGCTGCGCTAGCACTCCGCGGCTCTCCGAAGGAGCTCAACGCTGAAGCCCTCCGTGCGACCAATGTTGCAGCTGCAGCGGTCTTTCTTCCCTGGCGGCTGCAGACTCTTTTGGATGCATTGCGTAAGGTGCGCAATACACGCCCTTCTGGAGCTTGGCTGAGCCATACGGTGCTGAATATTTGCCTTTTCCCGCCACTGTTCTTCTTCTCGGGGCTCTACTACACGGATATTGTCTCCCTCCTTGTGGTCATTGAAGCCTATAATTGGGATATCAAACGTTCCGCGGGATCCGGATCACTCCTCAAGACGGCAGTTTTTGTTGCGATTGGATTGGCCGCTCTTGTTCTCCGGCAAACGAACATCTTCTGGGTGGCCATCTTTCTTGGGGGGCTGCAGGTGGTTCGGAAACTCCGTCAGTCCTCGAAAGCCAGCCAGGCCTCAAGCCCGCTTCAAGTCATCCAGAGCGGTTTCAACAATGAACTGTACGACCCGCTTGTGTCAGAGGCTTCCTTCCTTGGTGAGTGTCTTTCCTGGCCACCTGGACAACGCGTACTCATTAAGATGAAATCTAGACTATATCAAAACGTCAATCTCGCTTGTCTCAGTTGCTCTGAGGAACGTGGTCCCAGTGATCGTCTCAGTCGTTCCTTATCTCGTCATCCTTGCAGCTTTCGGTGGATTTGTGATCTGGAACAATGGAGTTGTCCTGGGTAAGTCTTGTAGGCTAGGGTTTGTGGATGTGTAACTGATGATGTGCTAGGACATAAAGAGTTTCACACAGCAGGTCTGCATCTCTCGCAGATGCTCTATATCTGGCCTTATTTCCTGTTCTTCTCTTGGCCCATCCTGATTTTCCCAGTCATCAATCTGGTGCTTCCAAACTCTGTGATACCGGCATTCTTTGACTATGGATTTACCAAAAAGCAAAAGGGGCTCCCCAGAATATTGACGGTCCTGGTCATTCTTCCCATCATGCTGGCCGTCGTCCATTTCAACACCATCATCCATCCATTCACTCTTGCCGATAACCGTCATTATATCTTCTACGTCTTTCGTATTCTGCGCTCGCATCCAGCTATCAAATATGCTGCTGTTCCTGCTGCCTACTTCATTGATGGCTGGGCTGTGATTTCTGCATTTGGATTCTCCACCATCAAGCCACAGCCTCAATTTGTGCCGATCACGAAGCCAAACGAGCTGGCTGCTGCTCAGAAAGGGCAGTTGAAGGAGGCTGCCCGCAAGAAAGAGAAGTCTGAACGCAAGTCCAAGTCGAAAAAAGCCAGCCAAGTGACGGCATCGCCGCCGACCCAAGAACAATTTTCTCCCGAGGTTCTTGCTCGAATCCAGGAGCATCTCGTTCAGCGTCAGAAGCAACAGCACGAAGCCCCACGAGTGAGCTTTGTGCTCGTCTGGCTTGCAGCCACGGCATTATCGCTCGTTACTGCGCCGCTCGTTGAGCCACGCTATTTTATCATTCCCTGGGTAATGTGGCGACTTCATCTACCTCCACAGGCCGTGCCTCTTGTGTACCGTCAACAACGGCCTCGTGATGAACGGGAGGCCCTGCACGCCGATCTGGCAACTAATTTCTCCTTGTTCATGGAGACGTACTGGTTCTTGGCGATCAACGCTGCCACCGGGTATATCTTTTTGTACAAGGGTTTTGAATGGCCACAAGAGCCGGGGAAGGTTCAGAGGTTCATGTGGTGAATTTCAACTGCTTTCTTTTTATATCATTCTCAATTGTGTTAGTACCGGTCATTTGTATAATCACTACATGGTCTTGTATATAGACTCGAACAGAAGGGTCATTGTAATATAGATTAAAATATCAAAGGATTTTTTCATGGAAATCTCCTCGTGAATGGCCTTGAATAGTTTATGTATCGGACTGGGACTGCGATTGCGGCGATATGACATTTAGTGTCAACTGCAGCGGAATATGTTGATTCAGTTACCAGAAGTGGTTGTCCCCATTCCATTCCAGCCCTTACATCCGTGCTTTTCATCAACTACACATTTGCACACTACATCTGCACCAGAGTTCTTAATTTAAATCGACAGTTGATGGTAAGTTGACGGATCAGCTTGTCATCTTGTGTCCAGTACATTTTGCATACCGTACAGCCATCCTCATCCATCCCACTCCGCCCACCTCAACTTTGGCTTCGAACTAGGAAGTCAACCAGACACTTTTCATCTATCACCTACTACGCGATGGAACAAGAAGATCGACCGTCCAAGAGGGTCAAATTATCAGCTATTGATCATCCAGAGCCCACCGAAGCAACTCCGACAGCCGTAGCAAATGGCCTGGCATCCTTGCACAGAGCCATCACTCCTCCTCCATCATCACGGCCTCGTAGGGAATCATCTGTGCCTCAAACGTCCATTCAACCTGCAGAGTTTGCTAGTCGTCGACCGCATTTGATTCCATCTCCCATCCAGCTCACTCGTATCCGAGACCTTTCTGCTGCCTCAGGCAACAATGTCGATACAGTTCGGTTGAAAGATATCCTTGGGGATCCCATGATCCGAGAATGTTGGCAGTTCAATTTCCTGTTTGACGTGGATTTTCTGATGAGTCAGTTTGACGAGGACGTAAGACGCCTGGTGCAGGTGAAGGTTGTGCATGGATCGTGGAAAAAGGACGCCCCGAATCGGATTCGGATTGAGGTATGCTTCGCCTTCTTTCAGCTTGCAAGAGAACTAGTCTGTGTGAGGAGGCACTTATCAAAGCAGGAAGCATGTCCTCGACATCCTAACGTTGAGGCGATAACTGCCTACATGCCCGAACCATTTGGGACACATCATTCGAAGATGATGATCCTCCTTCGTCATGACGATCTTGCACAGTATGCGATATACCTATGGAGTCACTTGATTTTAGCTTACTGACTGAGCAGGGTTGTCATTCATACGGCAAATATGATACCCGGCGACTGGGCAAATATGTGCCAGGCCGTCTGGCGATCTCCTCTTCTCCCGCTGCGAAAGACTGAAAGGGAACCGGAGGGGCCTGGAGTCATCGGCAGCGGGGCAAGATTCAAAAGGGATCTCCTCGCCTATCTGAACGAATACGGCGTCAAGAAAACAGGGCCGCTGGTCAGACAACTCGAGCGCTTCGACTTTAGTGCAGTTCGCGCCGCTTTGATCGCTAGCGTCCCTTCCAAACAGAGGCTCAACTCACTGGATTCGCAGAAGAAGACGCTATGGGGATGGCCAGCTTTAAAAGACGCCACTCGTCAGATACCTCTGACGCCGAAGGGGGAAAGCCACACTGGGCCGTCCCATATTGTCACCCAGGTAGGACCGGCCTCGTCTTCATACGATCAAGCTCTGACAACCAGTAGATCTCATCCATAGCATCCCTCGGACAAACAGACAAATGGCTGAAAGACGTCTTCTTCGCTTCACTTTCACCTACGTCCACGGCAAGTATCCCCCAACCGAAATACTCCATCATCTTCCCTACTCCCGACGAGATCCGCCGATCTCTAAACGGTTATGGATCCGGCGGATCGATCCATATGAAACTGCAAAGCGCCACACAGCAGAAACAACTCCAATACATGCGGCCATATCTGCGCCACTGGGCGGGAGACAGTGACAGCAGCTCGACCAGTACCCCTCAACGGGAAGCTGGGCGCCGCCGCGCTGCACCCCATATTAAAACGTACATTCGCTTCTCGGACGCAGAGAAGATGGACACAATCGACTGGGCGATGGTGACCTCCGCCAACCTGTCTACTCAGGCGTGGGGAGCTGCCGTTAACAACGCGGGAGAAGTGAGGATCAGCAGCTGGGAGATCGGAGTGATGGTATGGCCGCAGCTTTTTGTTCAAGAAGATAATACCACCGAGCGACACCAGCAAGCGGTTATGGTCCCGTGCTTCAAACGCGACATTCCGCAGCACCCTCCGGAGGATATGCCAGAATGCGACATCCTCGTCGGGCTCCGGTTGCCATACGATCTCCCCCTGACCTCCTACAAGGCGAACGAAGTCCCATGGTGCGCTACAACTGCCCACACCGAACCAGACTGGCTGGGACAAACATGGGAGGGCTGACTCTACATGCTACAGTGCATGTATACCACAGAAACAACAAGATCCAAGCTCATATAATTGCGTAACTGGATTCATTCTTATACTCCATACGTAGCGTATATCCTCCCAAGTATCATCCACCACATCCACAACCACACCGTGCAATCTACGCACGGGTGCCGTACTTGTTAATCAAATCATTCACCTGCTTGATATACAGCGCCTGCGCCTTCTGCGCACTGATGTGGCTAATCTCCTTCCAGGCATTATACTTGAACTTGGCCTGTCGTATCATTAGCCTGCTTCCTCCCCTTTCAACCCCCGCAGTAAAGAAGAATACATACCTCCATCTGATAAAACGACGGCTCAGCAGGCTTCTCGCCCCTCGCCTGCTTGAAGTACTTGTACAGCTAAGAACCATCAGTACCCTCTCACTCTGTTATTCTATACCAGGTTGCAGGGGAAAACATACCCCCAACTTCTCCTCCGGCCCGGGCTCCTTCTCCAGCATCTTAACCAGTTCTGTGGCAAACTCGAAGCCAGCCTTCAGGACGGCATCGTTCCCGGCTGCGGTTGCGTCGTCGCCGGCTGCGAGAACGGCGTCGAGGGCAGCCTGCAGAGCGGCCTTGTCGATGGAGGCGGCGGACGACTGCAGGGCGGGGGTGAATTTCTCCTTGGAGGCGGCGGCGTCGAAGGCAGTGAAGAAGTCGGTGAGGGAGGCCATTTTGTCACTTGTGTTTGTGTCTGTTAAGCTGATGAAGTAGATTGGATAGAGTGATATGTTGTAGGTACTTGGATTAGGAGTGAAATGGTGAGGGGTGAAAATAGCGGAGGTGGGATGGATGGTGGGGTTGATTAGCTGGATCCGTTGGGGCAGTAGGGAGTAAATAAACAGACTCTTACAGACTCAGACTGCACTACGTCAGAACTCGGCAACTTCTATGTGGTTTGACAAGCTTATTATTCTAATGTACATCTACGTATCGCACTATGTAGGCCCGGAAACAGAGAAGGAAAAAGTCAAGAGACGGAAAGGGATCCCGTGTTAATGTGCTCTATTCTTGAGGATCAAGCTCCATCCTGAAAATTGGTCCGAAGAAACCCGTGTCACATCCGACCAAGTTCGTTTCTGGTCTCTCCTCAACCTCAGTTGAAGGTTTACCTCTTCAGATGACCACAGCATGTGTTTCCGGGAGGGTTCCATAAAGTTCCATGGAATCAGCTGGCTGATCCAAGCAATGTGCCAGCTGTGCAATGCGTTCAGGTGCTTTTGGATCGGATTCGGATACACAGCGTGGGAGTGCACCTCCAAACAAGCATTCATCAGCTGATACAGGCATGAAAAGCTCCTCAGGTATACAGACAGCTTTGAAGGTCTTACAGCGAAGTTGCCTCATATGTTATGCATATAAGACGGCTCTTCTCAAGGACTAGATCTATTAAAAGGACTGATAGATCATCATCCTTCTTGCAGCCTTTGGAGAGATATATCTCCTGTTCCTTCATTAATGGCATATGTCTGGCTTAGGTGACTATATTTTGTTATTAGCGGCTACGCTCCACCATTCAGCCAGCTTATAGTTAATACTCTCTTTTTCTACACGTGAATGTTACCCTCTTGGTAATCTAGCTCATCAAGGGAAGTTATTAGTGGTTGCGATGGTGCTGCTCGTCCGTCGCTGAGACTGATGCTAATAGGTTATTGGGAATGTAAAAGGTTTCCCCATGTCCCCATCATGTCGTGTGAACGTCTTCCGCGCGGTGCTCGTATGAGGCTTTGAAAAAGGGCATCATTTAAGTGCTCGCTTTGAGGACAATTGTCAAGCTGATGGGCCTGAGAGTTGTTTAGGAATCTTTTGGAGTGACCAGCAGCATGCAGAAACAAACCCACCCCCCCAAAAGGTTTCATTTGGTAGGATAATCAGCGTTTACGATTGACAGCTATAAACTACTACGCAGAAAATTGGGTAAGTGTTAAGGGCCCTGCAAGTGAGCCTAATTTAAGAGGCTTTAGAACCGCCAACATCTAATTAACATTATCAATCCGCTTCCATCTATTATACTCCAGTATACCTGAATCGCGCCTGGGCTTCTCCTTAGATATTGCTCTAAGAATAGCCTTACCACCTATGACCAAGATTAATTCCCCTCTTTTTCTCAGCTTCAGCAAAAGGTCCGCCTCTCTCAGAGACCATCTCCTGCCCTTCCCGGCAGTTCATTGGACCTTCCAGCTAGCTCGCTGTGATTGTTCGATCACACCCGGGATGGTAAAGCAACCAGTGCGAGATGGCTTCCCTTTAACCTCGGCCGCTTGGGCGGCCTTCAGAAGACCATCGCTCTTAATTTCTCGAGCTTTTATCTGCTAGTAAAGATCAATCAGGAGCGCAATGCGGTCTTCTGACAAGTCATTTCCCCCAACCGCCTATCTACGACTCACAACTTTCGCTTTAAGGGCCGAATAACTGAGCTCCAAAGTCTCGAGTTCACTAAGGTCTCTTTTACGCCAAACGGCCCAGGAGGCGTGTTTATGGTTCTCTCATACACTAAACCACTTTCTAAACACCTGCAAATGGGCCATCCCTAGCACAATTTATTTATATCAGTCTCTGGCCAGCAGGACCTCATCAACTGCTCTATATTATATCTTTGAATGTTGAATCAACCCCCAACTTCTTCGTCCTCGTGGACGGAATGGTCCTCCCTCACATATGTACCCATTGTCTCAGCCTCCTCTTTATCCAGCCACAAAGGTCGGAATATTCTGCCATCAGATCCAGCCCCGACAAAATGGCCCGGCTCTGTGCTTGGCTGAGTGGAACGAGCCGCAGACCGTACATGACTTCCCAGACCATCCTCGCGTCCTTGGCGTCGTGTTTCCGCTTATCCGGACAGGGCCGCATGCTGGAGCAATGGACCTTGTACGCGATGAGGTCTAACGGGGCGATAAATGGTAAACGGTCTGTCTGGATGTTGCTGAGAGCCGTCGCATGCGTGGGTACGTATGGAGGCTGTTGTCAATCACGTTAGTTTGACCTCGTCTGCCTGACCGCGGCACCAAGACATACCAGATATTGAGGAAGGAGGTCAACCTGCACCAAGTGCGTCAAGTTCCCATGCCTATACTTGAAGAACAGAGGGTCGGCACACTTCATAAAGAGATGGGAGAATCCGGAGACCAGCTCCTTGCGGATCCTTCGGTGTCAATAGAATTATCAGGGCTGAAAAGCAGAACATCCACATCCTGCGCCAGGATGCATGGCCTCGTTAGCATGTGTTGCCGGATTGGTTTCTTCAGTGCACTCACTTCGGTTCGCCGGCGGTTTCCCACATAGTGCTGGACCGCTAAGCCACCAATAATTGCAACATGCACCCCCCGCAGCTCTGGCATTGCTTGTAGAGACAGAATGAGCGCCATTGCTGCAGCTCTGAGTGCAGCCCCAAGGACATTGTCAGACACATGAGTCATGTTGATGTTAAGAGTTGTTCTGTGGTTCGGAGGGTATAGCTTTTAAACTAGGTCGCAGAGCTTGGTGAAATGAAGTTGGTAGTGACTGAGCCAGTGAAGAAGGGAATGGATCCTGTTATTTATGGTCATCAGCTGGTTCAAGCATCACTGCACCTTGCAACAGATGTTCACTTTCAAACAAGGGTGGGGATATACACGGAGACACGCCCTATTTAATCATGTGTCAACATTGTGCAGAGCATCTATTTTGTTTAGTTATGGCAGGCATGATGGTGGCATTCTGAGCTATCCTGATACAAGACATTATTGATTGAAAGCATTTCATTGTGCCACAAGTAGTGGGCTTGCTCTAGAGGGTGAATCTTCTTCTGACAGTCACAGAATAAGGTATAACAACAGCATTGACTCAACAGGTAAGCAAGTTGAGCAGCTATATGCTCAGAATATGGCAATCGACAACAATAAATAGGCGAATACAAAAAAAAAAGGAAGATAACCGCCTATCATTCCATCACGCAGTCTGCTCCTCTTCCTCCTCCTCCCATTGTTTAAGCTCTTCACGCCATCCAGGCAACCCAAGACCTGCTGATGGCCAGGGACTTCTCTCCGGGACCTCGCCGGCCTTCCTCATCGCCGCCGCAAACTTCTCCCCCACATGACCTTGCGTTCTTTTCCCTGGAGGTTTATGCAGAAATTTAAACCAGCTCTGAGTACGAGATGGAAGGTCCTCCAGTTCAAAAAGGCGGTGCTTTTTCAGAACTACCTTCATATCCATCAGCAGTGAATCCCAGTAGTGCCCTCTGGCAGTTTCTTCTGGAAAGTTGTCCCGGAAGTACAAGAGGGTTAGTGACTCAGCAAAGCGTGCCGGCGAGGGGATCTTAACCGGATAATCTGCGTCGACAATGCGGCCTAGCCGGTATTCAATAGCAACTTCAGGAAGTCGGTCATCAGTGACTGCCCAATAATCAAGATCATTGGGAGTAGGTGGGCCGAGTGGAATCTCAGGTGCTCCCCACAGCACATCAGACTTCTTAAAGAGTTCTAGAGTGTACCATTCCCGGGGATTTTCACCAAATATCTCAGGTTTATAGAAGTCCAAGGGGCCGCGGTCCACAAGGTTGAAGTGTGCATAGGGGATGGCGCGGGAAGAGTAGGGATGGTAGAAGGGGCAAAGGCTCCCCGCCTGGCACGGGGGACAGCCGGCTGCTAGCAAGAGGTCACGCGCTTTATCAATATGTTCGTCAGGGATGACAATGCAAATGCCCTGTTTTTGTCTGGTAGTTAGCTTCTCCAGCTGCATTTGTCCTGCTTCGGGGGAACTGCGGACTTACGTCTATCACGAGGGGAATGAGAAGCATATTCAGCACAAGCTCCCCCCAAAGCACATTGGGGATGCCATGAGCATCTAGGAAGCGAGAGATCTGGCATATGTAGGTCCGGTATACCACTTGCTCTCGATCCCAGGCGGTTTTGGGGCCAAATCGGAAGTCGGCCATCTTGCGTGTATGAATCAGTTGTTCATGATCTTGATATCAACATGTCCTGGCCGAGAGATGCTGACATGCAGAGTTCAACGTTAGTCCCAGTTACTGGGCAGAGAACTCTCTGTTCTGACTTGGAGTAAACGACCAGGTCCTTCAACTAGTCCTCGAGGCCATACCCTCGTTGAAGTTGATATCCCCGAACCATGGTACAATCCAAAACCGTTCGGAAATATGAAAGAGAGGTAAAATTAGAAGATTGTCTACCGTCGAGTCTTATTGTTGTGTACTCGATAACAAAGAACCAGACGGACCGATACGAAAGACCGCAGCTGAGAAAACCAACTTGATAAAGTTAATGGGACTCTCCGTGCTTTGTCAGGGACCCAGCCGAAGAAGAAAAAGGATGATCAAACGTTAAAGGAAACGTGTATCGTCCTTTGTTTTCAGATCGTGCGACGTCCTCGAGACCGACCTGCCACTCAATGAGAAGGATCGCAAGATGGTTTTCGTTATTCTGTTACCTAATATCTCGGTCAATGTTCATTCAACGAGGTCTCGGACATTCTAGTACAACATCAAGACGTTTGTTGAGGTTTCAAGCTACTACTAGAATATAGTAAGGCGCAAAATGTCAGCAAGGTCTCGATCCCGAAATGCCTACTTCTTTGTTCTTAGAAAACTGGAGCGTACACACCCATTCATGAGGGCTGAGGAATTGACGCCACATTCATTGGTGCAGTGATCTGTTCCTCCCGTACAGTGACGCTCGAGTAAGCCAACCATGGCAGGAAGACTGTTTTCTTTGGCCAAAGAAATGGCGCCTTGAACCACGTTTCTGTCTGGCGGGAGCTTACAGTCCTCGCATTCAGCAGCATGCGCACCATGTCTAGACGGCTGTGCTGAGCGGCCCCTTTGATAGGCAAGGCGGGAGCATTTGCATCCGCGCCCTTGCAGAAGATGTACTGTAGACCCTTTTGGCACCTTAGGAGAAAACAAACGTTGGCTTGGAAGAGAACCGACTATGGAGCGGTATAAAAGATGGCTACGCCTGTTCTCAGAGTGGTCGACCATTCGCTCAAAGGTTTTTGATTAAAGTCGCAGACCTCCGCCCACTTCTGATATTCACCATGCCATTTACAGGATTCTTTGAATAGCCTAGACTAGTATTTATTAGGAGATGCATGTGAATATGTCAGTTGATATGCTAAGCTTACGGAATGCAGACATGCGTATTATGCCAAGTCATCTCATCACATGAAACAAGTGACCATGAGGAAAGTAATCCAAACATTACGCCAAGATTTCACAAAATCATCCATGCACCGTGCAGAGCGCGTGCCATCCAAGACGCCATTTGATGCAGAAGAGAAAAGAAAAGGAAATGAGCGGGGTATTCCGCTGGCAACTCGTAGAATACATCAGAAGAAGTGAAACAAAAAACCACACCAGTAAATCCATGATCTACCAGTCAACAGCCCAGCCATTCTTATTGAGAAACTCCTCGCAAGCAGCTTTCAGCGCATAGTTGGGCCGGAGATCGTTGACGGTCATGGGCACCCGGGTGATAGGGTCCACGCCGGACTGTTCGACGTATTTGATGATTCCAATGCGATCGAAGCTGGTACCGCTGGGTGTGATGACGGGATCATGCATGATCTCAAAAGTGATACCATCAACCAGGTAATCGGGCACAACCTGTAGCAAGATCGTTAGATGCCATCCCCCACAAGGAACACTCTCTCCAAGGACAACCACTTACCCTCTCCTGGATATCTCCATTGGACGCAATGCGGAACGCGTCCCGGACATTTTGGATATTCTTCTCCGCATCCGCACGGAGCGCCTTCTGATCCTCCACGAACCCCGTCTGTCCGATCTCGCCCTTATCCAGTTTGGCCTGCAGCTCCGCAAGCTCCCTGTTGAGATCGGCCTCGATCAACGACTCCACCATCGCCAGGGTATCATTCATCTCCCGCAGCCGGGCAGTCTCCTTCGCAGCCCAGATCTGCTGCTTGGCCCGCAGGACCGTCTTGGACAGATTCTCCGTCTGCGCGCTCTTGGCCGCCAGACTTGCTCGGTAGGCATCAATGGCTACCTCGTACGCCTCCTGTGGGCGCCCGAGACCCAGAAGCGCCTGCGCGAGGTACCAGCAGCTCTTGTGGCTCTGGGGGTTCTTCGGGCCGTACAGCTCAATCGCCGTGCGCGCGTCGTGTTCCACGCCTGCCCATTTCTCCAGCCTTATCCGGGTGAGGGCACGGTTCGTAAAAAAGGTGGGTTCGCGCGGGTTCTTCTGGATACTACCAATTCACAAAAGTCAGATCTGCTCGGCCGTGACATGGGCAACGGGGATAATCACGCTTGAGAGTAGAGCTCCTCCGCACCATTGTAGTCGCCTTCCTTGAAGAGCTGATTGCCCTTCTCTTTCAGTTCGAAGGACATGCCGGGTAATCAGGTATTCGGGATATATCAGAAATTGGTGAAGCGATAGAGTCTATGACCCGGTGGATTGTGATCAGTCAACGCACGTAGACGGACACCGATCACGGTGGGGCCGCTCTTCAGACTTCAGTATCGACTATCGAGGCTGCTCCACAGGAACACGCACGTTGGTCCCGGAGATTTAGAGTAACCGAAAAAAAGGTCGAGCGGATGCTATCGAAGAATCAATAGACTGTGAACAATGAGTCGATTTGCATAGTCCGGGGTATCCCGTGGTGAAGTCTATGAGGCGGATCCAGGCCCACGAAAATCCAGGAGTGATGCCTCACGCTGGAGACGAGGAGCAGGCTGCCGTTATCCATTCCTTATAATAATTATGGATGCTTGGACTTGATGTCTGGTCGTCAGTCATTGTGCAAATGCATCGAAGCCGATGGATCCCCGCGGAATCATCCAGCGGAGTGGCTGACTCAGCCGGTATACTGAAGCATCAGATTGCTTACTCGTGTGGACAGAAGAGAGTATGTACGAAAAATAATTACCAAAAATTAATTCACATTTATTCTGTAAATATCTTTTATCAACAGGAAAAGATAGTTCGATGGACATCGGACGGGATGACGGCCTGCCAATTCATCCCAACCAGTCGTGGTATCATTGATTCGCTGGATAACATCAAAAAATCATGTGTGTATACACGTATAAATCGGTCCAACCGACGGTTTATATATGCGAAGAAGGATATTGCTGTCCGTCACCAATTGACGGCTGCAAGAGCCAATCCTCAAATTGAACTGTCTACTGAGCAGCAGCAAATTCCCGCTCGTAGTCGGTGATGGCCTGGACCTTGGCGGCAGAGGCGCTCTTGGGGTCGAAGCGGTAGGTGAGCCATTCGTTGGCGAGCTTCTTGGCCAGCTCGATGCCGATGACGCGCTGGCCGAAGCAGAGGACCTGCGCGTCGTTGCTGAGGATGGAGCGCTCCACGGAGAAGGAGTCGTGAGCGGTCACGGCGCGGATGCCGGGGACCTTATTGGCGGCGATTGCGACACCCAGACCGGTGCCGCAGATGAAGAGACCGCGATCTGCCTTGCCCTCCTTGATGAGTTTGGCGCCGGCGACGGCAGGGTGAGGATAGGCGGTCTTGTCGGAGGTGGAGTTGACGCCAACGTCAGTGACGGACTCGACCAGAGGGCTCTTCTCCAGGACAGCCTTGATGGTCTCCTTGTAGGGCTGGCCGGCCTCGTCACAGGCCATGACAATGCGGAGGGGCTTCAGATCGGTAGACATGATGACAAAGTAGAAGCCAGATGGAGAAGAAAAGTGGAATGTGTGGAAAGAGAGATCAGAGATGCAGATGTACGGCGTAGGTCCGATGAAAGGAGTCCACCTGAACGATTACAGAAGGGATTCAGACGCCTTTATATCTTTGTCCTGTGAGCTTTTGCTGGCGCCTTTTCTTTGGTCCTTTTACACCTCCATTCTCGGCCGCACAGTATCTGGGGGTTACAGTGGAGGAGACTGTCCCGTGCATTGGGTGGGTGCTGAACTTAGTCGGGTCGAGTCAGTTGGACTATTGAATCTTGCCTGCACGACATCTGCGGCCATTGTCTTTCTGATAGACGGTCTCATAGGGTGATGGAGGATGGAAACCCCCACAACCCGAGCGTCAGACGCATTGGTAGAGATGCCATGGATCGTGGCGGAGGAATGAAACGCTTTAGATGCCCCGCAGTGGCGTCATATCCGGTAGGACGGATTACTACGGATATCGATGCATTATTGTCGGTATTATTATCCACTACAATAAAAAAGCAGTTCATTCGATGTCGAGTGTGTGTCGGATAATTTAGGATGAATCCTGCAACGTCCACAGCGGATAGTTGGATAGCATATGAGTTTGTGCCGTCCTGCAGTATGACGCCAGCCCAGAAACACCGTGTTAAACACAGCTGATCTTCATTATCTTGACTCAGAGAGGTTAATATATCAGGATGCCGAGTGGATCTTGTTTTAGGGGAGGAACCAGTGACAGACAGATTGGCCCTGGCTAGAGTGTCGTCTATCCATGCTCGGACACAGTAACTAGACTTTGGTGCTGAGTTGGCTTGAAAGTATGACGGTTTAGTATGCTTGTCCTGCATCATGCATGGCACTCCTGTCCATCTGTTCTCGTACAATTCTTGGGAAGCAATTCATCTATCTTCCCATGTTGTCTTAAAATCGGAAACCGACTCCTTGGGATCTAGGCGATGAACCCATGGCTTAGAGTAGGGAGCAGCGAGTCCGTTGTACCCCGGAATTCCTATTCTGGGGTTCCATAGAAACCGTTCTGGAGTGAACTAGTGGTAAGACTAGTATTAGGGACCCACATGCATAGATGCCATGCCAGAAACAGAGATATCATGTCCACTATCAAAGAGTTGATTTACTGCTGCCCTTATAACTTAAGAGTTCACAGGTACTTTATGATTGACAGCGGGGAGGACAGTACACAGCGCAATAGCATCATATCAGAAACGCACATAATGGACACTGACTATGATATAAAAAAGGACAGTCTCGGCTTCATGAACTCCTACTCGATGCTCCACTCCCCACTTTCATATTATTTTAACTAGATAGATTCGGCTTGCTGCTCCTGGCCAAGCGCGTATTAATATCCATTCATCAGTTACTTAGCATCCAATAATGAAGAGGCCCAACCGGCTCCTCGGGATGGCTTCACCCTAATAATATAGGTACATGTCAGGATCCGTATCCATGCCATTCTGTTTCTTTCCATTATTGTCCAGCTATCCAGGGGAGGAATTTTGAAGCCTAAGCTTAATACATGGACGTATCAAGGAGGTGTACCGAGGTGTAACATACTCTATAAGGTGTAAGGTACTCCAAGGATATCCTAAACAAGCCTCCCGTACAGCCACAGCTTCAAGGCATCGGAGTTGCACCGACTTGGAGCAGAGAAGCATCCCATGACTAGCAGATATTGATAAAAGACAAGTCTAGACCCAATGGCATGATTTAGGGATAGAGAGAGTCAGATTTAGATCTTTTGTTTTTCCTATCAGCTCATCAACACGTTCCTGTGCTGAGAGGTGTCAGTCCTGAAACACAACGTAGATGCCCAATGAATCAGTGACATCACCGGATGAGACACTGCATAATTACTTCTCCTTACAATCTATCCCTAGAGGTATGTCCAAAAGCCAGGAAGGACATTCTTGTCATACCTCAGAATACTTACTCACCTCATTGGCAGCCAAATCGTACCTATCCAGACCTTATCCAAGGTGTGTCTATCCGAGCTGTCATCCTGCCTTAGCTACCAGTCGCACATCAACAACTGAACCACCGCAGCATTTTTACAGCGCAATCAACAGAGCCAATACCAGGAAGACAATACAATGGCCACCACGAAAACAACCTTCCCTCCCCTCCCCAAAACCCTCCTCATCATCTCCCTCAAAATGTACTTCACCCCGGACCGCACCCTCTCCTACCTACGCGATCTCCTAAACCCAGCGAACAAAATCGTCCTCCCCAAAAACCGCTCCAGACTCCTCCTAGCCCTCATCCCCGATTTTCTAACGATCTACCCCTGCGCCCAGCTAATCAAAGACTGGGCCGCCGGCTTCCAACTCCCCTCCGACTTTGACCCCGAACCCCCCTTCCTCCTCGGCGCCCAAGACTGCTTCTGGGAGGCCGCAGGCGCCTACACAGGCGAGGTCTCGCCCGCCTCGCTGCGTTCGCTGGGGGTCTGGCTGGTCGAGCTGGGACACGCCGAGCGCCGCGCTCTCTTCGGCGAGACGGACGAGCAGGTAGCGCGCAAGGCAGCTGCCGCTGTTGACCAGGGACTCATTCCCCTCGTTTGCATAGGGGAGGTTACGGCGCCGGGGGCGATCGCGTCAGAGGCGGTGGGGTTGGCGGTGCGTGAGTGTGCGGGGCAGGTACGGGCGGTGCTGCGTGTGATTCCCGCTGCGGCGCCGGTTATCTTTGCGTATGAGCCTGTTTGGGCGATTGGGAAGGCGAAGCCTGCTGGGGTGGATCATGTTGCGGCTGTGGTGGAGGGGATACGGGCGGTGATTGGGGAGCGGGAGGGGGA